>BMAU01003288.1:0-15459 GCA_019973935.1 Trichonephila clavipes | reverse complement strand
TACGCATGGCGGATTGGCTTCACTCCAAAGCTTGGCAGTTTTGTTCTGTTGACGTAGCCATTTGCGGTAACTAGCCGGAAGTGCGCAGCACAGCATCGCTAAAACGGAATTCGGCTTATGAAAATCGGGAATACACGTGATCTCACTACGGGAACCATTTATATTTTCTGAAATGGAGAATTGCACGTAATTTGAAAGCGTTTGTTCGGAGGCGTGGATCTGTTCATGATGAATTATGCCAAACCAAACTGAGGCCGTCGCTTGACGGCGCGTTGAAATCGGTTCGCCGATCACGGAAAGTAATGCCAAGTTAACTCCTATACCTGCAGGAAAAACACTCGTTATTTTCGCTTTTATCTATCATCGACTGTGAGCTTTAGTACGTTCAATTGCAAGCTTTCAAGGCTGGATATTCTGTAAGGGGGTTATGCATATTTTTGTAAACAATATAGAAATTAAAGTAAGCGAGTATGAATAAGCGAGCGTGCATCATCTTTGCATGTAGTTCGTAAAAATGAAAATATTTCTGTATTCATAGGTGTTATTATAGCGTATCGGTTTGCGTGTATTGTTGGGGATTTATTATACTTGTTTGTTGTAGGGAAGGCCAGGAGCATATGGAGGTGAAAGGAAGCTACAACCACGAGTTGCTCCTAAATTCATGGTAACAAACTTTTGAGGGTAGATACAGAACATTGTGCTACTTGCCTCATTCCTAGTATGGAAATGTAGAGCCGCAAGTAACGCTTGGTGAGACGCAAATAGGAGAAATAAAGAAAGAAAAGTAGCGATTGAAGTTATCAATTTGTTATGTTGTCGGTAGGGTGCGGTAGGATATCTGGTAACCGTTCAAGCATTTTGTATCTCAGTGTGGGGCAATCGAGAGCTCACATGCCACGGCACAGTAGGCCATGCGCATCGGCTTTAACGATTCTATCTGTGTGAATGAGTTGGACTGGTATTGTCAACGACTTTTTGAATGATGTCCACTATCACTTACTGCCGACGCAACTTAATGGCGGAAACTTCATGTTGTTTTTCTGGAACAGATGTTACAGAGAGCTGACGCTTGGGATGTTCCGATCGCCATTCGTAATCACATGTGATTAACAACAAGAAAGAGGCGCCTGCCACCTTCGGCACTGATGTGTGCGCACCCCACCGCGAGGCGTACACATTATTTTAGAGCGCGATGAATTTAGGCGTGGCGGACTGGTCCCCCTGGCCACCCCATATCTCCACGATCGAACCCTCGGGTATTTTTTATGGGGGCATCGGAACAATTTTTGCTTTTGCAGACTCCATTTTACGACTCAGGTGAGTGCAGGATCTCGTTGCTCCAGATATCCGGAAAATGCTGCTACGTCGTGCGTAAGATGCCCGTAGCATCTCTGAACAGAGTTGCGCCAATCATCGCTCCATCTACGCTGTCAGAAGCATGTATCGCTACTGGTGGACACAAATTTCGAAGGAAGTTAATATAAGAAACATTACACTTCTATCAACGATGTTTTCAATGAGCACTTTGTCTTTCCTTTTATCGCTAACTTCTTGTGGTTCTGCATAACCACGTCACTCGTGCACCACGGCCCGTTACCCTATAAAGCAGTAAATGGTGATCCTACTACAACACCCGCATGTGCCCTTTACCAGCAAGGTTTACATGCCTGCGCGACATCGAAACGCGGGACCAATCTCCCGTGTAATAGAGTAAATGATAATCAGAGTGCAGATGTTACGAGTAAAATAGTTAAAGAAAAGCCACTTTAAAATAATTGTTTGGTTATTACTAAGAAGTAAATCAAAAATGATAATAAATCAGATCTTATAATTCTTTTTAAAACGTACTGCAAAGAAGCGCGAGTAACGTTGCACTAGCGATGCAAGTTTCCCCCATCTTGTTTTTACTTACGAGGTAATCCCACTGGCTGCCCGGAATCGTGATTTGCCGTAAAAGCGCATAAATAGGATCAAACTTATTTATGATATTTAATTGGCGTCACTTGGAACTAGAAGTAATGTATATAAAATTGTTTTAAGAATAGCTATTACAATTAAAAGAAAATTGTTAGACATTCTATGTTACGACAAAAAAATGAACGCATAGAGCGTGATCTGCATTTTCAGAATATTCTCGCTTTGTGAAAAATGCTTTACTATTATTTTTATATTAATATTTTCTCTAGCCAATATGTGACTTTTTCAGACACTCTGTACAGAGGTTTAAACTAGGGGTTCTTTTGCAGCACACATAACCCCCAGAAGGTGTGTTTATCCATGTCTTCACAACAACAGAGGGTTAGAAATTTTAGAAAAAAACGCCGATAAAATATTATTTCAAATGGTTGTAACTCTGAAAATAATACAAATTTTTCAAAAATCATGAGTTACGCCTTTGTACAGAGTCTGAGCATATATACAGGCAAAATATTATTACAATAAAAGCATTTTACAAAAGGAGAACATTTTTGAAGGGTTATTCTAAGAGTTGTTTTTATTGAAAAATTGTATTATTATTAATTTTTAATCATAATGTCCTTAAAACAATTTTTATACATGTATTTCACAATCTAGAGTGACACTAAATATTTAAAGTATCCATTTATGCGGCTTTGGGAAAATCTCGGTTCCGAACGTAGTCGGATACCTTAAAGATGCATGTTTATATACGCAAGAAGATGTTGTTACAGTAATAATTAGATCCACTTACAATATTTATGCTATCATTATTATTATTGCATAAAAAATGATGCACGCCCATTTAGATCTCCATTATTTCAAGATATGTATTTTAATTTTCGGTTATTCTGCCTCTCATGGAGCTTAAAGTTTAATCTTGATTTAAAATTTTAAAATAATTAACTTGAATAATTAAGGTCCCAATTTTTTGAATTCCATAATATTTATTGCTGAAATATTTAAATTGTCATACGCATAAAATCTTCGGTTTCAAAATTGCATTAACAATGCTAGTTCACTGAGTAAGAAAAATAAACGAACCAGTTTTTCAAGAAAATGTACAGGTATTTCACAAAAAATAGAAACATCAATTTAAAAATGAGTCAACCTTCGACCGTCAAAAAAAAAAATAACGTCAGGCAACTATTTGTCGTAACAGTTCGCAACCTACTGGTGGTATAAGGGAAGATATCAGTTAAGCATTTGGCTGTGTGAGATTTGCATGAAAACATTCTGCTCTAAGCAAAGCGTCATTATATCCGACTTCTCCGAGGTGAAAAAAATGCATGGTAGTTGGAGCTTATCTCACTGGAGCTTCCGGGTCCAGAACAACAAAACCTTGTGGGTATTTCAAGGACCACAGTGTCAAGGCCTATGAAAGTCTACACAAATCTGGGTAAGTCTGGGTAAGGTGTTTTCTGAAAAGAGTACAGCAGTGGGCAAAAGTCGAAGTTGAAGGATCATGAGAGACGGGTGCTGAAGAGGATAGTCACCGAAAAACACAAGAGTACACTGCCGCAGATAACGTCTGAGATGAATATCCACCTTCTAAGCCCTATATCCATGAAGACCATTGAACGGGAGTTGCATGTTGCAAACATTCATGGCGAAGTAGCTATTCAAAAAATTTTGTTTAAGAACGGAATACTATGAAGAGACTAAAGGGTGTTGAGACCACTTAAACTGGACACAACTGCAATGGAACAAGTCATCTGGTCAGATGAATCATCATTTACAATATTCCACACCACCGGATATGTCCATCTGTCAAAAACCGGCAGAAGCACATTTCATGTTAATTACCTGGTACCAACCGTGAAACATGGAGGGGTTCTGTGATGGTGTGGGGTGCAATATCTTCCTGTGAATTGTGGAATTTCGTTGTCTTGAGGGGGATGATCACAGACGTCCATTATCGAAGCCTACTGGCAGAGAATCTTCCCCATATGCTTCAGACTCTCTTTTCGGGAGAACGTCAAATGTTCCAAGATGACAACGCACATGTTCACACGTCTCTTTGTATTCAAACATGGTTACAAGGGCATGAGGATGAAGTAGTATATCTAATGTGGTGTACCCAGTCACCTGAACTGAACATCATTGAGTGTTTGTAGGGTTTTTAAGAGAACAAAGTTCGTGCTCAGTTTCTTCCTCTACGCATACTATCTGATCTCGAGACTGACCTGCACGAGGAATACGGGCGAATTCCGATGTACTGTGTTCGAGACCTTATTTGTCAATCTCACGTCGAGTGCAGGCTGTCATTTTGGACAAAAGCGGTCCAACCCATTATTAATAAAAGATTTTCATTTTTTCACAGGTGTCCCTATTATTTGATCCTATACCTGTATTTCGTGTAACGCAAGAAGAATCATATATATTTTTAAAGAAATATAATCCTTAAATATATAAAATGTTTTTTAATCATAAAAATTTAGTAAAATAATTCATAATTTTAGAGAAACCATACAAAATACATCCAAGTGTATTTACAAGTTGTTAGTATGAAATTAAACACATTTTGCCTCTTCTTTACTTATTCTTTCAACTTATCTTCGTAGAAATAAGAGCAATTTCAGAAATATTAACCTCCATTTATTGCTATTATGGAAAGGGAATTAATTTTACAGTTGAGTACATATGATGAAAATTTTCTTTTCTATTATTTGCTTACAAATAATAGCGATAAAACTTTTAAATTATGCTAACTTCCTTATGACATTTTCATAGACTCAGATAAAGATATTCTTATATCTATATATATTACAATTTCGAAAGCAACGTAATAAATTAATCCTATTTTACAATTGTTTTCTCCGTTTTTAAAATTTTCCGATTTTGTTAAAAAGGTAATTGATGAATTAGAAGAAGATAGAAATATTTTCGAAAGATAGGATTATGTGAATAAATAAAACAGATATATGTGTATAAAATTTTTTTCTTTTAATAATTGAATCATTCTTAGCAAAATCTAAATAATGTTTATCTGTTTCTGTAGAGAGTTTTACAAAAAAAAACTTACACATTCTTTTTTCAAAACTAAAATCAGTTTAGAGTAATTCTTCTTATTATATTTGTTTCAGCACAGCATTATACGTAACCATATCATCATTAAAATAAATATACCTTCCTATTTATTTATGCTTTGATCGTCTTAATACTAAGTTTTTCAAGGAAATTTTAAATTGCTTTAATCTTAAATGCGATTGAATTTAGTCATGACTATCTGTTAATTCCTTAAATAGCTACACATAACAATAACCGTTAAAGAAAAAATTCCCATGTGTATTCCACGGTTCTGTTTGTCAAAAAGTATTTTTCTAATCTTATCTGAAATGATTACTTTTAGTATTTGAAACACGATTTAGAAATGTTTTTTTCATTTTCACGTCCACAGAAGATAAGTAATTGAAAGGATATATATTTTTCGCAGATAAGAAATTTCTATGGAATAGAAAATAAGGATTCACCCCAATTAACTTTAGTATCAATAAAAGGAAAAGCGAAACTATTTGCATTATAGTTAAAATGAGTAAATCTTAAGGATTGAGAAAATACTTCTTAAAAAGACTTGTGAATATACAATCTCTGTCGAGAAAGAAAGGTATTGTTTGTAAACAGAAAAAAAGAGCATTTCATGGATTTAATGAGTAAGGAAAATATATAACCGAGAAATATTTTTTCGTTTTATCAATTATTTCTGCAGCTTAATATAAGGTTAGTTGTACTGGGATGTATAAATGATACAAGGAAATGATATAATACTAAAGCATAAATGAACTCAAAACACAAATGATTATATTATAATATTGTTGTATCTCAATATCCTTTCATTTATCAACTTAATACTCTTCTTATCAGTAATATTTTAAGATTTATTTCTATTACTTTTTATAATTGGAAAACACACTTCTAAAAGTTAAACTAATGTGTCCTCTTTGCCATTTGACCCATGGTTCAAAATTTTGAGGTCTGTCTTCAGTAGCTACAATGTTGTTTTAAAGTCCATCGTTAATAAACACCCTCTGTGAGGAAAATAATTACATTTTTATTTTCTAAAGTTGTTACATAAGAAACCTGAGTCTTGCAGTTCATTAGTTCAAAATTGAACTTCAAGCGAACGCAAACTTCAATGAATTACAACATGAAAAACTTGATGAATAAATTACGAGATGAAAAGAGCAAACGAAAATGTTGACATGAAATAACTTCTGCAAGTTTATGAACAGAAATGATAGGATACTGTGAAAACGGAGAACAAATTCTTCTAACTCTAAAGAGTCATCTTTTTAACACACTTTTACAAGCTTCACTTGCATTAACGGAATCTTTGAGCTCGATTTTTACCCACTTTAAAAGGCTAGATTAATTTGAAATTTTGCCCACTTGTCAAGGACCGATGACAATACAATAATTTCATAATTTTGTTCCATTATCCTGATCAGGACCATGAGGAATAAAGATTTCCAGATTTGGCGACTAATTCATTGTACCATTTCGGATTTGGTGACTAATTTCATATACCATTTCCAGATTTGGCGACCAAAAGATTAAGTTACAACCCTAAAAGCGAAAACATGCATCAGCAATTTCTTACCATAGTATAAACAGCTGTTTAGTTTTTTTGAAAATGGAAATAAAAATAAGTCTCTTGCATGTGAAAAAAATAGGACGTATCAACGCACTGATAGGATGTTAATGGGTATACCCGATTCTGAAAAAATGAATCATTTAAGATTAATTTATCAATGAGTAAAGGATAGTTTAAAAAACTAAAAATACATGCTTTTATTGTAGATTGAACTGAATAATGAAAAATAAATTATAGTTTAAAAGAGACAAAAAAAACTTGCTTTTACGGTTAATCTAGCTAAAAAGTAAAAAATAATTCTTAATATAAGAAGAAAATGTTTAAAAAGAAAATTAATATCATTGGGGTAAAAGCGTGGGATGCTTTGTACTACATTTTTACACTAACTCCTCATTTCAGAATAGAATTTAAAAGAAATTATAACAATTGATATAGAGCATCCCTCGCTTCTACCCCAATGATATTAATTTTCTCGTTAATCATTTTATTCTTATATTAAGAATTTTTTTTTATTTTTTAGTTCGATTAACCATAAAAGCGTGTTTTTTAGTTTTTTAAAAAAAGTTTAAGGGGTCTCAGGGGTGTTACATTTCTCTAGAGGTCTGAAAATATGACAAATTTTCAAACAGGTATAATTCTTTTAAATTTAAATTAAATAATTCGAGTCTTTTACACTTATTTATAAAGGAATGGGGCTTCAGAAAAGTATAAAATATTTAAAATATAATCATAATTTTAAAAATTATAAGCATATAAAAATAAGAAACTTTTCTATGAGAAATATTTATTAAGTTTTACACCGCGCATTTTCTAAAATAGTAGCTTTAATTACTAGCTATAAGTTGATTAATAAAGTTAAATGTATTCTTATTACACTGTAGCTATATTTATATAAATAGAATAATAACTTACATATTTTAATAAATAAAAAAATACATTTTTTAAAACTATTTAAAAAATTGCAATGTTTACAAAAATATTTTGAAATACAAAAGATATATAATACTAAAATTAGGTAGGGATTAAAGAGCATTTATAATTCTATAAAGTTTTATACATCAGAGGCTACTATTTTAGAAAATAGCGTGCGGAACGCAAAAAATACTTAATATTTATCATAGAATTTTCATATGCTTATAATTTTTAAAATGTTTATTATATTTTAAAAATTTTATACTTTTCTGAAGCCCCATTCTTTTATAAATAATGTGTAAAAGACTCGAATCATTTAATTTAAATTTAAAATAATTATTTCTGTTTGAAAATTGTTTATATTTTCAGACCTCTAGAAAAATTAAAACCCCTGAAGCTTCTTAATCTAAATCCCTATTTGTAAATTAATGATTGATGATAAAAAACACGGGTTATCGGTTAATAAAACAATTACTCAGTGGAAACGGATCTTTGGAGGATAAATTAGGTTATTTGATATTTTAGAGCTAGATTAAAGATAAATTTTTTTATTTCATTGAGTAAAAAATTCATTTCAGAATTATAACATATTTTAACAGGCAAATATAATTGAAAATGTTCTTAACATTTTGTCAAAAAATTCTGCATGCGTTGAAAGAAAAAAAAAAGTATAAGTTTTTATTGAATTAAAAATAACAGACTTTTTGCTATGAATCAAAGCAAACATTTATCTGAACATCTGTTTTCATATATTATAGTAAGTAACTGAAGCTTCCAAAAGAACCACGAAGGAATTAATTTTTTTTAAAAAACGCATTGAAAAAAATAAATTATGCATATAATTTTCTCTTCCCATAAAAAAAGTAAAATATCTAATAGCACTATCACGAAGTGATTTTTTTCTCAAGTTTTTTTTTTTTTTTTTTGAATATTTTGGAATTGCATTGACATTTTTTGTTAAATCACGAAAAAAAAAATACTTTCCTTACTACTCAGTCTCAGACTTTTTTTAAGGAAAACTTTGGGGGAAAATAATCTGTTTTTTTGCGATGTAAAGAATTTTTAATCTAAAATTTCAGAAAAGGACGAATAATTTATTGAATGTGGTTACTTTTTTATAATAAGAGCAATGATTCTTTTTTTATTTTAACGGGAAGAAACTAGTTTTTTTGTGCATGTCACTCACAAATTGAAAAAAAAACGAAAGGGTGAGAATGAGAGAGAGAAAGAGTGAGAGAAATATTAGAGAATAATGAAGTGGAATGTATTTAAATTGATAATAATATTAGCATAATAAAATATCATGTACTATAAACTTTGTGCTACATAAAGAGTAATGGAGACTGTACGAATACTACACACATTACACAGTGTTAAATAACTTTTTAGACAATTATTATTTTATATATAACCCCTACTCACATTATGTAAATGTATACGAGAGATTAAATATATATGTATTCAAACATTGTTATATTATTTTCCTTATTTGCAGTAATATTTAACACTGAATATTTTGATTATATATTGTACACATTAAAAAAGAAGATTTATTTAGGAACTGAAGTGAATTCAAATTGTTTATGCTATTATAACTTTGAATATAGAGTAAGCATAAGACAGTTCTTTCATTAGTTTGTTATAAATCAGCTAGAACAGAAAAGTCTGAAATTGAGAATGGAGAAATGACAAAAGTATATTAATTTATTTCAGCACTCTGTTTTTTCATACAGTTGCAATAAAAGCAATTTAAGGAAAGACATTTTCGCTTTTCTTTCTTTTTAGAAGAAAATAACAGTAATAAAAAATAAGACACAATCTTCGTAGAATGTTTCTTAATGATGTCTCAGGCCATAACGTTTCCAATTAGAAATCGCAAAATGAAACATGTTTTCTTTTTTTCCCGGAGCCGTCAAAACAAAATTAAACAAAAAACACTGTTTGTCCATGAAACTAATCATAATTTATTTTTGCATGGAGAAATCTATAATTTGTTTCACAAAATATAATAATTTCAATTAAATTTTACTTCTTCAAACAAAGCTAATCAAAAAAGATTCTTTCACACATTTTTAAAAAGTTAACAATTAGAACCAGTTGACTAATTGATGCGGAAAGATTATGTTTGAAATTTAAAGAGCTAATTTTCTGAAGTCATATTACTAGTAGTGGCTAATTTTTGTTGATAAACTTAATCATAAACCATAGCTTTCGGAGGTTGCTATAATTGTAGTTTTTTCAACGTAAAAAAGTGAAGCTCATATTCTTCGAATATTTAACAATATTTGTTTTAAAGTTTGAGTAACAATTCAATTATATAAGGTATCCGACTACGTTCGGAACCGTGATTTTAAAAAAGCACATAAATGGATAATTTTCATGATATTTAATGTCTCTCAGATTAGAACACATGCATAAAATTGTTTTAAGGACATATTGACAAAAAAATTGATTTAAATATAATATTTTGGCAAAAGAATAACTTAGAATAAGCTTTTTTCAAAATGTTCTCCTTTAGTGAAAAATGCTTCTATTATAATAATATTTTGCCTGTATATAGCTCAGACCTCTCTACAGAGGCCAACTAGAATTATTGAAAAACTCACATTATATTTTCAGAGTTACCACCAACTGAAACAATTATTGGCGTTTTTTCTTAAAATTGCTCCCCTCTGTTGCCGTAAAATATAGATAAACACACTTCAAAGTTATATTTTTCAAAAATTCTAGTTGATCCTCTGAACAGAGGTCTGAGCTATACACAGGCAAAATATTCTAATAGAAGCATTTTTCACAAAAGGAGAACATTTGGAAAAAAGTTTGTTCTAAGTTAATTTTTTGCCAAAATATTGTATTTAAATAAATTTTTTTGTCAAAATGTCCTTAAAACAATTTTATGCATATGTTCTAATCTAAGTGACACTAAATATCATGAAAATTATTCATTTATGCGCTTTTAAAAATCACGGTTCTGAACGTAGTCGGATACCTTAAAATAAAAATAATAGGAATTAAAAATAAATGACTACTATATACTTTTATTTTTCAGTTATTTGAATATTTTGAATAATTTATAAATTATAGTATTTGTAAGAAATTTTTTTCGTTTAAAACTATATATGAAGTGTCAATTCACCGTGTAGAGGCGTTCAATGCACGTTAAATCTGTGGAAGCTTGATATCCTCCCATTGAATTTGCAAGGTTTTTAGATGAAGAAGATGACTTAAACGAGGCTCAAAATTACAAGGTCCACCAACAATAGCCCTCGTGTTGATTTATAGTGCAACGTTAATAAATTTATCATTCACTCACATGAAGTGTTAAAAAAAGAATATTTATAAACTATTATTTACAATCTTAATGTGAATAGTATTATTTAATTTTATTGCATTTAATAAAGAGATAATTAAAAAAAGAAAATTAAAATATACGAGGGGGAGGGGCACCCCCTGTCGGCCTAACGGTGGATCAACCCCGATTGTGTAAATTACACAACGGTTCATACTCATTGTTCAAACTATAAAACATGCATTTACATGTATTACTTAGTTTCATGTATTATGTAGTTATCCTAAAATCTGGCGTATAACGCTCATTTTTAACACAAAAAGTAAGATCTCAATTTACGGCGGTGAGTTATACACTAGGTATAAAAAGGGTAGCTTTAAAAAAATAGGAAGATGCGCATTGAAAAAAATTAGACATCTACATATATCGAAACACTGTTTACTTAAAATTAATAACATTCCTTATACAATTAAAGAGTTGTAGTTTCTAGAAGCATACTATTTTCTAAAGCTTTCAATAATAACACGAAGAAATGACTTTAAAACATATGGACATTGTGCACGTAGATTTCAGGTTTCTTCGTAAAAAAGAGGGGGCACGTTATACGACGAATATATCTAAATGTTAAAAAATGCAGCATGAAAGTATAGGTGCGCGTCATACACCGGATTCTAAGGTAATGTATTACGTAGTTCTATAAGTTTTCAATATATTTTAATCAAGCACCGTCGTCCCTTTTACATCAGTGGTCTCTCAAACGGTGAAATATTGATCATACAGCCAAGTTGGCATAGTTTTTGGCGACCAAATTTGATGATTAGGCAACCATGTTGACTACCATCTTTGGTGACTTGATGACTATATGGATGCTTCTGGAAATTACTGGAGAAATCTATAACATCACGATTTATGACGTAAGCGGATTTTTCGAGAAAGAGTTGGAAGGTAAGGGGGAATCCTCTTTGAAAATGTTATTGGTGCTTCTCTTCAGTTAAATTCAAATTTCTACAACCCATTTTTACTAACTATACCTTATGTAAAACAAATTCATTACAGCATTACGAAAAACCTCTTTTATGTGTAGGGAGAAAGTAATAAGTACAAATAAAATTTGAATGAGGAGTTATAAAAATGTTTACTTAAAAATATAACATTTCCAAATGTGACAGTTTGCAAAAACATCTGCAAAATAAATTGACAGTTCATTCATATACTCTTATTTCATATTCAAAAGATTTGTTTATTTGATAAAAAGTATCAGCATATCAGATAGGAGAAGATAAATAAGCAGCTCATAGAAGATGACACTGCTTTGGTTGCCATATATCTGTAAAAAGAGAGAGAGAGAGTATATAATAATGTTTAATCACCCACTAGACATTAGAAAAATAGATTTGTAAAACCTTTCAGTTCACCTTTCACATTTACGAAATGTTATTAATATTAAAATATATTACAATAAGATGAATAGTTTTTATCTTATTACTTAGTATTTAGATATCATTTTGCTTAAAATTATAATTTTATCTATACGATATCATAAATTTGACGAAATAAATAAGTAATTAATGGCTTCTCCATTTGATTAGCTAGTTTGCTTAAAATTTTAGACATAACATCCAATTAGTTTTAGATATTTGTTCGTAGTGATATGTTTAAAAATGTTTGCAAAATTTAGATGCGTTTTCTTTGCATTTTACTTTATAATTTAGTTAATATGTTTTCTATTAATTAAAATTTTTTTTTTCGCTATTCAAAGTTGATTCTTGAGTAGTCTGCAGATACTTTTATATGCATATATACTACATACACACATGTAATATATACACACATGTAATATATACACGCGTGTAATATATACACGCGTGTAATATATACACGCGTGTAATATATACACGCGTGTAATATATACACGCGTGTAATATATACACGCGTGTAATATATACACACGCATAAATCACAACACAAACACAGTGTAAAATTGAAAATCATTCTAAATTGACCCAAATCTAGTTATGTAAAGCAGTAAACAGAAAAAAGGACAAGATGGTATAGGTCAAAAATTTAAGTACAGCAATATAATCGAAACTTTTAGCCTTAGGAACTAAGATTATTGAGTTAAACATAGTTTATAGTCAGCCAACCTTCCCCTTTATTTGCCTGTACAACTAGGGTGAAAGGAAGCGAAATTAGTGTAAGAATAAAAGATTCTAAACTATTTTAAGGTTATTAACATGATACTGTAACATAGTTTCCATTCCTTCAAGGTTGTAAGGGTGTGGAAGTTTGGTGAAAAGGACTCGAGCTATGGGGTGTTCCACGTCATTAGAATCATGACTCAAAGTTACACGGTCCGTCACCAATAGCACACAATCGCCAATAAGTAATACATTAATTAATCCATCATCTTGATTGTGAAAAACAAGTAATATAACTTTTTTAAGTCAATTCCTACTTAGGTCAAAAAAGATTTAGTTATTTTTTATTAAATAGTTGCAATTAATATAAGTATATATGTCATACTGTCATCTGTACGGTGCTCAAGGCTAAGGCCAACGACAGGCGTACATCTAGCCCATTGCCACAATGAATTTCGTGGGCCTCGAACTGACTGCTTCAGACAGGTGACATGAGAAACAACAACAACATATATGTACTCTTATGACAGAATCACAATATTAAGTGGCAAAAAAAGAAAGTGATTTTTTATTCTTAAAATTTTATTCTACAAATGGTGTTCGATTGTTATTTTTGTTTGTTACTGTTTATCCATTTATAAACCACAGAACAGTAATAATTCTCAGAAATTCGGCCATCCCACGACCTTTGGATCAGTAGTCGAACGGAATATCCATTGCGTTAAAGGGACACAACGAGAGTTTTCCTTCTTATATATGGTGTTGAACTATTATTTTTGTTTGTGACAATTTATTCAATAATTAAGTTTAACTAAGGAATTAATATTAGAAAAAACGTTTTAACATCAAGTGTCATCCAATACAATTTAAAAAAATGTAGTTGAACTTGAATAGATGAATTCAAAATATCTTTTTAAAATTTGAATATATATATATATATATATATATATATATATATATATATATATATATATATATATATATATATATATATATATATATATATATATAAATAAATTAAAAAAAGAAGACTAATAAATTCTAAAACATCTTAAGAACAAACCGAAAGAACCAAGAACATGGAATCATTACAGTATATATGTATATACTGGGAGATTGTGAATTAATAGAAGGAATTGGAAAAAACATTAAAAGAAGTGTTGGAAAGCTAAAATCTTATTTTTTTGACAATTTGAGATTTTTACATTTTCAAACTGTATAGATTTTAACCTTTCTAAAAATACCTTACTTTAACCTCTAGGGTATTTAGAAGCCCTTAAAACGTATTTTTAAATAATCATTGAATTTTGGCCACGCCCATTTTAATGGCGAAAATTGTAAACAAATTACTTTGTTTTTGCTTTAAAGTGTAACGACTGATATAAACCAAAACATGTATCTTTAATTTTAAATTGAGCCTTTTATTTTTTTACTTCCTAGCCAATTAGAAGTCTCACTGTATACATTAAAATCAATTTATCTCAAAATGTAAATTTTAATGTACGATGTACCTTTTCTGAGAAAACTACTGTTCACAGGTATGTAAATTTTTATGAATTATTTATAAGGATGTCTAATATATACTAAAATGAGCTTTTTGTAAAAAACTCAAAAATTTAATTTTTACAAATTTTTTAAGTAAAAGGTTCAAATTTCGCAATGTTTGATAAAATATTTCATAATTTATTAAAAAAATCAAAATAAGCTAAAAGCTCATTTTAGTATAATGAGAGAGGTGTACTTTAATAGTATGAAAAATTTCAAGCATGTACATAAAACAGATTTTGAGAAAAGGTACACCGAAAACAGCCAATTTAACATTGTCAGCATAGAGGGAGAGAGAGGTTTATAACTCCCCTTAAAGAATCATATGAAATAATATTTGAAATCAATTTTTTATGTTTTACCTATTAATTTAAATAAATGAGCCGGAAATTATTTCAGCCCTTGTTGATTAATAAGAAGACACGAGCTTTTATCCCAGCAGGCTTAAGAGAATGGTTTATTAAAATTGATAAATATTCTGTCGTTTCTATTTATTAACCTTAAGGATTTTTAAATCAACTTTTAATTGAATCGAAATTCATATTAAAAAAAGAACTATTTTAATTGGGAAATATTTTAGTTAGCACATAAACCTCATGAATAAAACAAACAAATAATCAAAATAAGCAGTCATGAGTGAAATTTTGACAAAAACTTGTTTGCAAAATGTAAAAACAAAAGGTAGTTCCAAAATAAGAAGGAGCCGTAATGTAGGCACTTTATTACAGAAAAATATGTTTTCTTTTTTGAAGAAAATACATTTAGAAATTTAATTTATAAAATATAGTACTGGCACTTTATATAAATAGAATATTTGCATTTTAATAAATTAACTTCAGAGTGAGTTTCTTAACAAGTAATATAAAATAATTTTTTTGAAGTTAATTCCTACTTTGAGAGAGAGAGAGAGAGAAAAAATGGATGAATAGAAATTACTTTATTAACAATTAAAATTTGAACAACATATATATATATATATATATATATATATATATATATATATATATATATATGTGGGAGTCCGA
>BMAU01003287.1:0-39748 GCA_019973935.1 Trichonephila clavipes | reverse complement strand
TGAGTCTGAGAAAACGCATTTAAAGTTTGTAAAAAGAATAAAACAAAAAACTTATGCCTGTAAACAGTGACGTAGTTAGCTCTGAAGGGGCCCTTTATCCAAAATTCCCTTCGGGCCCTATTTTTAGATGTGGGAGCCCTGTTAGTTACACATGTTGGGGCCCCATATGCATTGATACGGCAGTAGCTACGCCCCTGCCTGTAAAGCTCTAATTTTTTTAATATATTTTTTCAATGCATGTTCAACATTAAAACACTATTTTTAATTAAATATGACTGAAAATAATATTTTTAATTCAAAATATATTTTGCATAATATTGATAGAATTTGTTAAGACGACAGTTTATTCAGTTTAATCTTAACAATATTTTCACAAAAGTTTTGAAACACAAAGCATTTATGTACAAAATATAATGGTACTAATTTAAGCTAAAAATAGCCAGGTTTGTTCATAAATTTAATTTTTTTCAGTTTTAAATTGGGGCAGTTTGTGTGTGAGGAAGTTTAGCTCTTGTCGTACGACTTTAAAATACAAAAATATAGTACTATAATATGTTTAGTATGATGTAGTGTTTGGTGCATCAAGGAATTGTATCTGATTTTCAGATACATACTTTTCAGTAGTATTCCATCGCTGAAATATTATTTCTCACAGCAACCCGAGAGCCTTTATCCTATGTGATAAAGCTTTTAAGTTATATAAACTATTTTTCAAAGCAAAAATTGGTTATGAAATTAATTTTAATTACGAGAACTCAAAAACTTCAAAACATAATCAAGCACATAAATGGTTTTAGTAAGAAAATTTGAATTAATAAACATTTCACACTAAAAGTGTTGACTGTGTTCAAAAATATTTTTAATTCAATTTAAGAGTGGAAAAAAATACTTTAAAGGAAATGAAACAGAAGCAAGATTAATATTGACGAATAACAATGACATTGTCAATAAAATCAATACTGAGATTATAAAAGATGTGGGGAGGGGAATGAAGAATATTTATCAATAGATACAGTCTCATGGATACAGAACAAAGTATTAGGGGGGACCGGAAAATTATGTCGTTTTTTATAATAAATTCGAATAAATAAATTTCTTGCAACTTTTTATTTTTAGTAAATGATGTAATCACCTTCGTTGGCAACAACCTTTTGCCCTCTAGTGTGCAAATTTTCAATGCCGTATCGATAAAAATCAATTGGTTTTTCAGTAAAATATCTGGAGATGGCATTTTCATATCATCCAAATTTTGAAAATTTTTTGTTTGTTAGGAAATGTTTCATTGAACAGAATAAATGGAAATCCGTTGGCCCAATGTCAGGCTAGTATGGTGGGTGAGACAATACCTCCCAGCCCAATCCATTAATTTTTTTTTCCCGCGTTTTTCTTGCGCAGTGTGGTTTTGCAAAATAACGCATTTTCTATTTATAATCGCTGAATACTTTTCAATTAATGATTGATTTAGTCGATCTAATTGTTCACAATAAAAGTCTGCATTAACAGTTTCTCCAGGTTTAAGCACTTCAAAATGGACGCTTCCACGAATACCCCACCAAATACACAAAAACGCCTTTTTTGGATGTAAACCTGGCTTAGTAGTCCTTCGTGGATTGATTGATTGAATATTAACGTTGCACTGTTCAGCTACACAAGGGCTTTTGGCGACGGACCATGTAATTTTGAACCATGGTCAAGTGACGTGGACGACACCTGAGCTGGTACCCCCCTCTCCTAACTACCACACCACACCAACGGGAGGACGTTTCAACTCGCGACAGATTTAATGGGCATCGCTGCCCTACACGGCGGGTCTTTAGTGGTACTGGGCTTGAACTCGTGACCAGGCAAGCCACAGTCCTTCGTGGAGGTTCATTCGGAAAGAGCCACTGTCTTTTACGTATTGGATTATCATACAGGACCCATTTTTCATCTGCAGTGATCAAGCGATCAAAAAACGGTTCTGTATTGTACTGTTGAAGCAATAAGTTGCATGTCGTAGATCGGTTAGCTCTGTTTTCTTCAGACAGATTATGCGGAACCCAAACACCTGCTCTGTTTGTTTTACCAATCTGTTGCAAATGTTCGTGGATGTTCGACCATGGTTGGTTATAAGAGCATTTGACAGTTCCTCGATTGTCTGACACGGATTTTCTTCCACTTGCGCGCTTAATAACGTCATTGTCTAAAGTTGTTGGTCTTCCTGATCGATGCGAGTCGGAAAGATCGAAATTACCGGATCTGAACTTAGAAAACCTCCTTTGGCATTTACGAACATCTAAGGCACTTGGGTAAACTTGGGTTTTTGGTAGCAACTGTTGCATTACTACCCTTGTGAAACTCCAAAAGCATGCACAATGGCGGATATGAATCTCTTCTGATATTTGGCTAGCCACTTCTCTCAAAATGGGGGAAAAAATTAAGGTTTAAGTTTCCACAACTGAACAAGTCACTTTAACTTTGAAATGTCTCTGGTACTACTTTCAACTACGCAATGAACTCATAAACGGTAAAGCAGCATTGACATGCGCAAAAACGACGTTACTTTTCGGTCCCCCTAATATTTCATATCCCACGGAGTTCTTAAATTCGCTCGAACTTTTAGGTGTGCCCTCATATAAACTTCAATTGAAACTAAATGTACCAGTTTATGTTTATGCTAAATCTCGATGCTCCCCGACTATGTAATGGAAACAGGCTTCGGATTACAAAATTAATGCAGAATATACTTTGTGACACTATTTTAACAGGTGTTGGGAAAGGAGAAAGTGTTATACCTCGAATTCCAATTATCCCCATTGACTTACCGTTTCAATTCAAATGAGTTCAATTTCCAATCAAATTCAGTTTTGCTGTTACTATTAATAAAGTGCAAGGGCAAACACTACAGGTAGAAGGGTGCATTTAAAAAAGCCAAGTTTTTAATGGCCAATTATATGTAGCCTGTTCGCGTGTGTCCAATGCCTGAAATGTTCACATACAGTCAGTCAAAAAAGTATTGAGACACAATACCAGTTCATAGATTTTTATCGTAATATTTTACTTAAACATACAAATAAAACCAAAAAATAGATGTAAACGTTATTTTGTTAAGTACAAATAATAATAATAATATGAACAAAACTCACATACATTAATGCAATTATGGTTAAAATTGAATATAAAAGAAATCGAGTAAAAAATTGGTTCAAAAAAGTATTGAGACACTTTCCAATAAATCAAGAAAAAAAATTCAAACTTAGAAATTAATATTTTGTTGGGCCTTCCATGCTTTTTATGACCTCTCGAAGTCTATTTGGCATGGATTGGATCAATTTTTTGCAAAACGATCTATATCGATTTTGGTCCACTCTTCGACCAAATATTTTCTCAAATCCTGATTGTTAGAAATTTGGTGCTCATATAGTTTTTGCTGCAAATAATCTCACACATGTTAAATGGGATTAAGGTCTGGACTTTGTGCAGGAGTTTTAATAACTCTAGGACAGAGGTAGAGGATCCATTACTTCCAAATATCTGCAGTATGTCACGGGTCATTATCTTGGTACAATTTAAAATATGCTGAGATTCCCAGCTTGCTTGCACTTTGGTTTAAATTTCGCTTGAGAATGTCAAGATATAGACATACTTATTCATCATACCATCAATAAAATGCAAGTTTCCGAAACCAGAGCTTGCCAAGCAGCCCTAGACAATTTGGTTACCCCTTTCATATATGACAGTAGGCAGTAAATTTTTGACACGCATTGCTGTTTTTGATTTCCACAAACTTTTGCTTGCCATCCGATCCGAAAATGCTATATTTGCTTTCATAAAAAAAAATTATATTTTCCCAATATTCTGTTGGCTGCCTTACATACATTTTAGCAAATGCCAACCTAGTTTCTCTATTTGCATTTCTAATGTAGGGTTTTATTTGAGGTACTCTGCCATGATACTTATGTTTTCTTAAAATATTTCTGACAGTTTCAGGATTTATTGATTTTCCGAACCTACTTTTACATTGCAAAGTCATTTTTAAAGCACTAGTTCTTGGATTAATGTGAACTTGTCTCACAATCCACCTCTCTTCACGTTCATTAAATATCCTTGAACGCCCTGATCTTTGCTTGTTTTCAACACTGTTTTCTTGGACCTGTTAATGATGTTAAAAACAGTAGACTTACTCAATTTCAATATTTTCCTATACAGCGAATTGATTTCCCCTCTTTCCAATGACTATTTACGCGATTTCGCTCATCAACCGATATATCTTTGTTTCTCGCCATTTTTTCTATAAATAATTTTATCTGTTGAAACATTTGTGTGTGTGTTTAATCTTCTAGTCTAAAAAAGTAGTGTGAAATTAAGTTATATTGATGCGCTGTATATTTGTTAAATTTCTCATTTCAAAAGTGTCCCAATACTTTTTTGACTCCAGTGTGCCTTTGAATAATATTTGAAAAGCTAGATCAAATTATAATTCTATAATACTACTAAACATTTCCTTATATACTGTACACCAAATTTTAAAATATTACTTAATTCATTTTGTTTTTGTTTGAATATGATAAATATTTTTTATAAAATGGCTTTACAGTTAAGCACGCCAAGTGTCCCATTACATTTTTGAGTGACTGTATTTAGAGCTGACGAAAGAACATATAACAGAGAGTGTATCCAGTAGCATTCTAGAATAATCTTCTGTTTTGAGTTCTTTAAAGTAGAATTATTTATTAAACGTAGATGCTTTTTTTTCAGCTTTTTAAAATATTAATAGTTTAAGCTATTGAATTTTTGGTGTAAATTATAATAAAGTATGTTTTCTCAGTTTTTTAAACTAAGCTGAGGTTGTTTTTTTTAGAATTTTCAAATTTTAATGGTCCCCCGTCAAGCATGAAAAAATGTCATTTTATTTTCTTTCTAATGATAATGATTATGACTTTTTGACAGTTATTTAAATACATAAAAGCGAGCGAAGCCGTGTGTGTGGGTAAAAGCTAGTTTAGTTATAAAACTTGCTTCTAAGACCTAAATTCAACCAGCTTGAAATAGTTTGCATTGAACTCGACACATCGTTTTATTTGTCTTCATTAGTAAAATAAGATGTATCCGAGAGCAACTAAGCACGGCTGCAAACTGAAAAAAAACTTGTTTGACTTGATTAGTATTCGTTCGTTCAGCACAAATTTTGAGTGAAAAAAAAAACGCATGCAAAAGTTTTGTACTAATTTCAACAATACAAATACACGGAAGAAAGATGGCTAGCGTTGTTCCACGACTCAAATCCATGATAATCATCAGGGTTGCAATATCGGTGTAAGATCTTTTTGTTGCATGTTATATTTTAACTGGAATCTATCATGCTCGGAGCCCCTGGCCAGCCGCTTAATCCGCCTCTGCATTACTAATAATTTAGTCTTTAATTGACTACTAATGTTGAGCTTGAAAGCAACAGAGGGGCTTTCGTAATTTTGAATCAAGGTCAAATTAACAGGATATTCAAGCTGCACCTCTTCATTCTAAACTCTTTCATGTTACGCGAGTGTATAAGTTATTTCTTTTCCAGAATATTCTACACACTAACTTTGGAATCAGAAGTTTTATACCGGTTTGTTCACCTTTTATTGCCTTAAACAGTGGATGATAATTTTAAATAATTAACTTTATGAACAGTTTTTTTTTTATTTTTGTGGATATAAATGTAAGTAAATTTTTAAAACTTAACAAGGTTTTGAATTTTTTGAAAATATAATTTTTGAATCTTCTTAAAGCATTTATCTTATATATATATATATATATATATATATATATATATATATATATATATATATATATATATATATATATATAGCTACATATCAGGTTTAAATGAATAAAACAAGAAGTAAAACAATTTCTTTACAGCATAAAAGAATAAAAAATATGCAAGATGTTGTTAACTCTCGCCAAAATTCATGAACAGTTTGTGTTTAGTGCATATAATTGTTCTGATTAGAAATCTAATGGAGTCGCGGCTGAACTGTCTAGCTTTCTGTAATACATTCCACCAGGTAGAGTTCTTTCTTCCCAACAATTTTGTCAATAATTATACTCTTGATAGCAATTCAATTCGATATGCACACAAAAATAGCAAAAAATACCCAACTCTCACGATCTTTACATATAAGGGTATATCGGAAGTCCATACTTCTATGAATTGGTCAAATAACCAATAACAATAAATAAGTTTAAGGAGGGTATATAAAACATCGATCCTGGCGTCCATTTTTTTCTTTAGTGAAAATGCTGAAATAAAATAAGAGATTATTATAAAAGTTTCACTTGGAGGAAATTATAGTATTAAAATATTTACCTTAAAAATGGTAATCAAGTTTTCATTTTAAAATCATCACGTTAAAAACTTAACGGGAATACCCTGTACGATGATTGTGACTGTGACTACTGACAAATTTCGAGGAGATAAGATACACCTAGACGACTCAAAACCATACAGGAATGCCAGGATTGACACGTCAAGGCATTGACAAAGCCAGGTCACACAAAGCCGAGCCTTGGCTTCGGTATTGAGAGAATGGTACCAGTGAATAAGGTGAGCCAGGTTCAAATTTTCTCGAGAAAATTTTAAAGAGAAATTAATTCAATTCAACCAATGAGAAATTAGCTTATCTGTTAAAGTAAATGGGACATCTGCGAGAAGGAAAAATGAACTTTTTTTTTTAACATCAAATTTAAATGGTACTCACTTAAATTAAAAGCCAGAAGTAAAATTTTTAAATTGAACTATTTGTACATTTAAGCACCTATTAATGTAAAAAAATTCCATTTTTTAAATTGCAATTAAATCTGTATGAGCAATAAACAAGCAACAGCTATTTTTTTTTTATTTTCGAGACATGTTCTTACCTTTAGGTACACTTTGCATAAAACCCACTGCATATATAGCTATAAAATTTTACAGAGTTTTTGCAAATACAACAATCTATAAAATGAATGAAATGAAATTTTAAAAAATAAGTTTATAAAAATTTAAAAACTTTTAAATTTAGTGATTCAAATTTCCTTTAAATTTTACGCAGAAATTGTGCTACATCTAAAATTTATGAATGTTTATTTGAAAACGAATTCAATCACTTTTTGAAAATTTGTGGATCTTATGATATGCAAAATATCAGCAATATAGGTAAAGTAGATTTTAAGAAAAGTGTACCGGAACGAACAAAAAAATGTATTTTGAGAAAATCGCAAATAAATATATTTTCATCTATGATTTGTAAAATAATATTTTTTAATGTAATATAAAGTCATACCATAATTAATTGGATTATTTTGCATCATTTCTCAGTTTTTAAACTTAAAGTTTAAAATTCTAGATTTAGAAGTATTTTTAATTACTCTTTCTTTTTACTTCATCAACACGTGTTGTCAACGATTCACACCTTCCGTTTAAAATACAAAAAATTTATGTCTATAAGTTTTAATATTTTTACTTCACTTTGAGTATCATCATTACAGGATATTGCCGAATTCCTTATACATATTTTTATTGTTATAAAAATACACAAAGAAAATGTCTTTGATTAATTTAAAAAGTTAATTTGATGTCTTATTTAAATAGAACTCTATTTTTAAAAATTATAACAAAAGAATATATTTTAACACAAACATATGAATATTTATTTTAAAGTAAAACCAATAGTTGTAAACATATAGAGTTATTCATGAGAATTCAAATCTTAACAATAAGCAGTTAGGAAAAACGAAATGTCCGTTTTACAAGCTGTGCACTTAATTTAGAATAATCCTGAAGATCCACTTTGTGCTAAATACACTTGATTTATAATTTAAGAACTACGCCGAGTATTTATTAACGTAAAACTAAACATAATTAACATTTCAAAGGTTGAGTCCTAGGAGAACCCACTTTTGGTCGCCAAATTTTGAGCGATAAAGGTTACAATATGGTAACCCTTCCATTTCATCCAAAAATTTGGATTTTCAAATCACCGAAAAAAATGGCAACCCTAAAAAAAGTGCAACGTTTTTCGCCTTTTCCGAAAAAACGTCTTTTTGACATTTGACTTCGCTTGAGAAGGTTCCACCGGTTTTGTTAAGAATGGCTTGTGGAAGGAAATTACTTGAAAGTGAGGCTACGACAGGTTTCTTTGTGCTCCTGGGAACAAGGGGAAGAAAGACGTTAGAATGGTGTATGAAAGCTAATTTAATTGCTTCTCGTTATGAATGTCCGAGGTGTAAAAAAGAAATGCGTTTGCAAGAGCGAAAGGGAACGGTTGACGGCTACGAATGGCGTTGCCCCAGCCAGTCGAAAGATAATCCCCACGACGTCGTTCGGATTGTGAGAAAGGGCACTTGGTTTAGCGAAAGCAAACTTGCTATAACTATTATCTTGCGTTTGACGAGATATTGGTTCGGCAAGAGCATGAATGCGTTCGTGGTGAATGACGATCTAACGGTCAGAAGTTGGTGGATGACAATTTTCATGAATTCCTTGCATCCATCGCAAGGGTGTATCCACCAACGGAACATGACGAAATGCAAGCGTAAGGTAAGTGCCTTTTAAAATTTTTTAAAATGATTGATTTCATGTATTTCTTCGATTTTATCTTTGCGAAATGCCCCTTTCGTCCTTTTTTAAAAATGTAAATCATGTTCTACACACTGGTTTTAGAATGCTTTTTTAAAATGAATTTCATTGCTTTCTCCGTTTTTATCTTTTTATAATGATTAATTTAATGTATTTATTCGATTTCATCTTTGCAAAACGCCCATTTCATCCCCCCTTCCCCCCCTGACACATCGCTTCCCAAGAGTTTTTCGTCATTGACGCCTTTTTGAAAACCTTCAATTTGGCGCTTTTTGGCGAAAAATTTTTAGCGCCAAAACACCAGTGGGTCCTCCTAGGATTTTACCAAAAATTTAGAATTTTCAATAAATTTGAGCATATAATTCAGAAAAATTAAATTTTTTTTTATAGAAAAATTAGTTTTTTACATTGCATATTATATACAAAATGGATTTTGAAGAAAGTGTACCTGAATCATACTTATAAGTATGATTCAGGTACACTTTCAGGTGATGTACATATATGTACATCACATTTGCTTACAATTTTAAAATTCAATTTTCTAGCGTTCTATTTATCGCATTTTCATAAATAATGCATCTATGGATGCAGAAAAGCGCCCTCTATTTTTTAAAAGTAAAATAAAAAAATTCAAAATTTATAGCAGTTTCACGTCCCAGTTATCTTCGCGCTGAGATGAAGCTTCATTTCAATCTTAGAGAAGCTATAGAATAGCAGACTACACGAAGCATATTTGAGTGGTTCTGGTGTACCGATCGCAAACTGGTCGAGCCGTTCATAGACTGTCTACTCAAAGATATCTGTTGAGGCGAACTCCTGCTCGAGCAATTAATGTACGGCAGGAGTTCTCATAAGTTACACGCAATCGTGATCGAATAACATGCGCTCTAGCCAATGAAGAAAGTGTCATATAGATCCGGTAGAAAGCACTATCAGTTGCACCCTGGATTTCACTTAACAGGTGTGGACAGGGCCGACTCTAATAGTTTTGCAGCTCCAGATAAAAAAAGGAATATGCCGAACCTCTCTCCAAAGAAAAAAATTTAATTCAAACAGATAAATTGTTCACATACACACCTATAAAACTTGAATAATTTTTGCGAACAAAAGAGGAGCATAACAGTTATACATATTATTTTATGTCTTAAAAAATACAAAGTAATTCGAAATTAAGAACATAATAACCTGTTATTATATGAAACGAGTAAAATGGAAGAAAAGGAATAGACACCATTTCAGCATGCCAATTTCTTCGAAAAAGGGTCGGTTGGCGGTAGCCGAGGGGTCAAGGTATCGGATTGGGGCTGGCCTTGTCGCGAGTTCGAGCCCAGTATCGCGCGCTAAAGACCCACCATGTAGGGGAGCGATGCACGTTCAATCTGTCGAGAGCTCAAATGTCCACCCATTAGTGTGGTAGTTAGAAGAGGGAGTTCCAGCTCAGGTGAACTCCACGTCACTTGACCATGGCTCAAAGTTACGTGGTCCGTCGCCAAAAGCCTTCGTGTAGCTGAACAGTGTGACGTTAATATTCACTCACTCGAAAAAGAATCTACTGATGGTAGGATCACAAGCCTGGCTAAGCGACAGGCGCAAAAATCTAGCCCCGATGAATTTCGTAGATCTTGATCTGATGTTACTGTCGATCAGGTAGTATAAGTAGCAAAAAAAGCGTTTATTTTGACTTACAGAAACTACACTCGAGACTAAATTAAAACATCTCTTATGGCTCTCTGTCTACCGAAAACTCTAATTAGCCCTGTCCCCTTTGGATAGCTAACACCGAACATCGTATGGATTAAAGGAATGTGTCCGTTATTACCCCACTCCGGGTTGAGAAGAAAGTTACTAGTGAAAGATTTGTCAAAACATATCAAATTTCATGCACATAACATACACTTCACCTCGAACCCTTCAAATTTCAACAGAAAAGAAAAATACTCTGGCATTAAATATACAGAGTACAAAATAAGTAAATAAGATAGGTTAAACGAAATACCAAATCCCCTCCAAATAATCCCCTTAGGGGAATCACCTTCTTTAGGTGAGTATGGGTGTCACAATCCCAAGGTATCCTAGTGATCTTTTCCCAAGGGGTTTACTATCTTTGGTGAACACGAGTTTCACGACCCCGGGATACCCTAGTGACCTTTCTCTATTTTCGGCCCTCCTTTCTTGCCATTCAAATTTCCCTTTTCTTCATTTCACGTCGAGACTACAGACAATTATTTCGAAATACATATGTGTATAATTAATTGATTTGTTTAGTTAGATTTCTCATTATTAACATTTTTGTATTCATTTTGCATTGCGGTAAATTAGTTTAATCCTTTCGTAATTTTTTTGATTATTTATATTTTGGTATTTGTAGTATTACTTCTTGGATTTCTGTAAATGTTTTGATTATTTTACTTTATTTGTTTTTGACTAACAACGTTGGTATCCCGACTCGCATGTTTGCCGTGTGCGGCGTCCCGTAAGGAGGAAAATGGTGTCCTGGGAATACCTTTGGCCCTCGCTTCGCTGTAGATGGGAGGCAGGAGTGAGCCCACTCCTGTCAATCGGCTGGTGGTACCTCTCTTCGGTGTCCCCGAAGGGACACTGCTGTAGGGTTAGTGCTGCAGATAAGGGGTGTCGGGTTTACCCGTTGGATCCTCGTCCTGATGTTGTATCACTATATTCTGGGTGTACTCCAGGTAAGCGCCGTGCCTGGTTTTGCCAGATGACCAGCATACTGCCTCCCTTGTTGGACTCCGTGGTGGGTGGAAGCACGCCAGGATGAAGTTTTTTCTTGCGCCTATGGATCCAAATATGCTGTGCCCAGGTAAAGGCCTTGTTTTACCCACTCTCAACATTGATAAAGTTTCCGAGAACATGCTCGTTTTTTAATCCTATCTCTTCCTAACAATGAAATGTCACAAAAGTCACCATTTTCAATTCAAAAAGCTATTCAGAGAATAAGCGGCGAACCCAAATCGGTCAAAAAATTACGATCTGGGGATTTGCTTATTGAAGCGTCATCTGCCTTACAAACGAAATATTTCTTGTTAACCAAAACATTTTTAGACTGTCCATTAACTGTAAATCTTCATAGATCTTTAAATTCTTGTCGTGGTGTGATATCTGAAACAGATCTTTTTTGCGCCTCCGAAGCAGAAATCTTGGAAGGGCTTTCTGACCAAGGGGTTACTCAAGTCAGAAGAATTAAAATAAAAAAAGACTCGTCACTTTCCCCAACGATGCATTTAATATTAACTTTCAATAGCCCCAAACTACCATCTACAATAAAAGCGGTTATCTTAACTGTAAAATACGCCCTTGCATTCCGAATCCTCTGCGCTGCTTTAAGTGCCAGAGGTTTGGTCCTTCTCAAACTTCCTACCGTGGACAACTAACATGCTCTAGGTGTGCATCTGTAGGGCATTCTTCTACAGATTGTACCCTAGAACCAAAATGCATTAACTGTTCACAGCTTCATACCGCCGATTCCAAACTTTGCTCAAAATGGAAAACTGAAAAACAAATACAAGAAATTAAAACCAATAAAAACATATCTTATTTTGAAGCACGCAAATTAATAGTTCCTCAGTTAACCCAAACGTATGCTCAGGCTACTAATCCGTCATCTGTATCCACTACTACCCAAACAGATCCAAATATAACAAACGTAATGTGCCCACCTTTACAATGTCTGAAACCCGGATCCTCTGCAAATCCGATGCCTAGTACCTCGTCTTCATTGTCTACCGTCTCCACGTCATCTTCATCTATTGCCTTCCCCATCTGTAAAAATACCAACAATACAAAGTGAGTCTGTTAAAAAATACCCATTCCTAGTACTACTACTTCCCCTGGAAATAACCTGAATACTTCTCTTTCCTCTTTAGAAACTGAAACCCGTTCTCTTACAACTCCTGATAAATTTAATGCACTTTCAACTGAAACCTTACCAGAGTCTGTCCCTACTACATCCAACAGTGAACATTCTAATGCACTTGAAATCCCACAGTGTGTAAAACGAGATTCAAGAAATAGAAGAAAGCGCTCAAAAGTACAGAAAACAGAAATTGAAATAAAAATGGCTCCACTTAGACCTAGAAAGTCAGCACCTACAGAATATGCAACAGATGAGGAGGACATGATCACTTATGAGGTGGAGGAGGAGGAACTTGAGCAATATCCTACGGATAAATTCGCCTTAAAGAAGGTCCTACAAATTTTCCTAAATGATATTTACGCGCGTTAACTCCATTCCGATACAGGAAAAGTAGGAGTTAACTTTTTTTTCATAACATCTTGACTGCTGTGACATTGTTTTAAATTCACATTTTTCCTTTTTGTCTGTTTTTCAAAAACCTGTCTGACTTGGTGGGGATATTCCCCTCCAAATTATGGTAGATTTTATCATTCAAAAATATTTTTTACATGATTTGATACATTAACTTATTGAAACTATATGTTCAGTGTTTTTTACTTAATTTATGAAATGTTTTAAAATTTTAACATATGTTTGGCACTTAATTTAATTCGGCGTTTAATTGATTTTTAATATTCTAATAAAAAAGTGTGTTTTTATCAGTACTTTAAATTTTTAATTATTTTAAAAATTTAAACAAATGTTTGGCGCAGTATGGCTGAATTCGGCTATTGCGCCATAAAACCCCAAAATCATTCACTCACTCTCCAAATAATATTTCATAAAAATATAAAAAAATTTTTAACGGAAAAAAATATTTCTCAAATGTAATCCAAATGCCACCCCGGGCAGGGGGCCGGTTTGTCCGGCGTTAGAGCCGCCCCTGGTGTGACGGATTCTGAAGAACATTGGCGAGCATCCATATCCCTTACTGCGAGTAATAAACATCTTTCTCTTATTTCGTATACTCTCATGGTTCAGGGTTCAAATATTCGGGGTGAAATCTTGAAAATCCATACATATTTAATACCCTATACCACGTCAGGAAAGCGTTTCTCATCCGGCATTCTCGGGGTAACCTAGAAGACTTTGTATTACATATCTCCTCTCGAAATTTATCGCATCTTAGTTGGGACATATATACAGGGTGTTGCTGAATTCGACCGACAACTTCAAAGGGGTGGACAAATCTGAACGACAAATCCCGTTTGGTCTGTGGGAATCACCATAATAGTAGTCGTCGGTAGGATGCGGTGCCACAGACGCGAAGGGACATACATATACTGCCAGTACGCCTTAGTGGTGCAAAATACCTTGTTTTTCTACAGTACGTCCTCCCATAGTTGCTGCCTGAATTACCGGCCACTGCACACCAGAACGTGTGGTTCATGCACGATGGTGCGCCAGCACATTTTTCGATTGCGATGCGTACCCCCACCCCCATGTTACATATCTCAAGAGATGGATCACAAATCAATTGGATTTATTCTGGAGCCACCTGAAATAGCTTGTGTATGAATTGCCGGTGGCTTCCGAAGAGGATCAGAAAACACGGATCGTCGTCACTTCAACTGGCATAACCAACACACTAGATTTGTTTGAATGCGTCCGACACTCATTCATCTGTCTATGTCGGTTGTGCCATGACCTACGTGGCCGCAACCTCGTGCAATTTTTTTGACAAGCATTTGTTGCATTTCTGACGAGGGAGTGAATATTTAAGTCTCACTGTTCAGCTACTCGAGGGCTTGTGGCGACGGATCTCGAAATTTTGAACCATGGTCAAGTGACGAAGATGACACCCGAGCTGACACCACCTTCTCCTGTAACAACCACACCACACAAACGGGAGGACGTTAGAGTTATAACATCGAGCTTCAATGCATTGTTAGTATTGCAAACATACTTTACGTCTAATAAATGCATTTCTTGCCTCTTATTGCTTGCTTCTTTTCTTATTTCATTCTACATCACGAGTTCATAATCATTACCACTATGTTTTGGATGATAGCTATACTCACAAAGCGTATAGCTATCATCCAAAACGCTCTCAATCCCATTGTCCCCTTTGGTCAGGAACATCACACATCCTGTGGTGAAGAGACTGTTCATTGGATGGAGTCCCCTTTTTTGGGATAAGGAGAGCTTCGAAAAGAAAGTATACATCTGCTTTTAAAGATTTAACAGTACCCAACAACTGAAAGTGATGCTGGAATGGAAACATTTACATATATCAAAAACTGCTTAATAATATGATGTTGAGTCCGAAAAGAACAACCATTTTACTGTTTAAAAGTAGATGATAGCATTTTTTAAATTAAACATTAATGTAATTAGCTTAATTTTTATAATACTTGTAAATAATTATTATGTAAAACGATTTAATATTACCTTTGATTAAATTCATAACGAAGAATAATATTATTCAAATGTTTTACTTTAATTTTTCACAAATTAAAACTAAATATACTCCAAATTTCACTCCCAACTTATTAATCAGCAACACTCTTACTTGTGAACATAAAAAAGGAACACGTGTAAATATATTTTCAATATTGGGAGTCACTGTATATTTTTTCACAACTTTCGGACACTCAAGTCTGATTTTTTTTTTTAAGAAAGAAATGTCTTTAATGTCTAGAAACAATATTTGTCACGTAAATAAATGATCAGAAACTGATTAATATTCGACAACGCAAACAAATGCGTGAAAGGTTTTATATTACTAGACTACGCTCAGATTATAATTTTCTTTCTCCCTCTTCCTTCGTTATTTGCCGACCTTTCAACAACAAAATGACCTTGATTTAGGACAAATTTGAAGGACGGTCAAGCGACATTGAACTCCAATCTGATCTTACATGGTGAAGTCAATAGAGTCATTTATTTTTAAATAATAATAGTTATTTATTATGTTCTCTCTCTCTCTCTCTCTTTCTCTAATTATACATACAGTCGGACCCCGATTTAACTAATTCATCAGGGACGAAGATTTTATTCGTTAAATCAGGGTTATTCGTAACATCGGGGTCCAAAAAAAAAGGCAACTTTTTTGCACTTACCATTTGGAAACTATAATAAGCAACTACACAAAAAATGTAGGGTTGGATATGTGCAATGGACAACCTCTCCCCCTGTACTTAGGGTGGAGCAGTCCACACTGACGTCACACCCCGTCAGGAATGTCCGACTAAAAGGACACACGGGAAAATATGTAGACGGACGTTAGGGACGCTAAGCTTTAGACGTAGGAGAAAGACGTTCTCCTTTACTGTTTAGTATAATTTAGATATTTCATCCTTCATCTTGTTAAATAAAGCATTTATCATCCTTAGGTTGTAGTCATTTTCCCATATTTTGGGGGCTCGGCCTTTCTCTTGCATATATTAAGGAAAATACATAGTCAGATATTACAAACATTTATTCAGCAGTTCTAAATACTATTAGAAATTATTACGCACAAGCTAATAGGAAATTTTACAATATTGCCTAATAAATGTTTGGCATTTTTTTTTTTTTGATTCCTGATTTGAAAGAGATATTTCTCGATTTTTTCCAGAGAAGAAAATACCGTATCCTTTTTACATCTTGCTGCATGTGAGGTATGTTTTCATAGTTTTCAAACAATGTAAAGCATTTGGAAATGTAACAGTTTTTATAGGAGTTTCATCGTCAATTTCTGCATAAAAATTGTTAATCATTCGTTCCCGACAATCTAACGTGCTTCACAAATATTCAAAAACAATACTTTCTGCTAAACTGTGCCTATAATAAATCTCACTTCGCTCAAAAAAGAGAGGAAACGGTAAAATCTCTTAAAATATCCCCTGCGTTGTGGACTGGGATGAGTTAAAGCTGGGCTGAGGCATTACGTCAATCGCGATCAACCGGTAAACGGCCAAGACATTTGGGGGTGACCGCCTGAAACTTTAAGCAGTTAGTAATTATATACAGATATATTCAAGATTGGCTGAAGTATGCAGAATATATACAGTGGGTCACAAAAGTGTTCGTACACTTGCAATTTCCAAAAAAATATTAATGTTTTCGACTAATAAAAATTAATATATTGTAATTGTAATTTTTTTATGATATCTGCAACTTGTTTTTAATCGAATGGCATAATTAATTTTTTAAGAATAGTACAACTATTTTTTTAAAAAATTAATAATCAAAAAGCTTCTAAAAAATTACGCCACAAAAGTATTCGTACACTTAGCAAAAATCTCAAGTTAGCTTTAAATATTGTATTTCTTTCTTAATTTAGTACTTAGTATGATATCTTTTAGTGTCCACAACAACTTTTAAGCGTCTTGGTATAGATTTAATCAGTTTTTTGTAATTTCCACATCGATTTTCCTCCAAGCTTCTGTGATTTTTGTTTTTACTTCACATTTTGTGTTTATTTGTCATTTCTTTTTTTTTATTTCAAAATCTCACCAAATATGTTCCACTGGGCTAAATAAATTTATTGAGGAGGTGTTTTCATAATTTGGGGACAGTTATAGAGACACCAGGGGCGTACATTGTTAGCAGTGCGCTTGGCGTCATTATCCTGTTAAAAAATGAAGTCATTTCCAATTTCCAAATTTCGGGCGGATAATTTAAAATTTCTCTTTAAAATATTTAAATAGAGCTCATGATTCACAATACCATAAAAAAATACCAAATTACCTAATTTTGAGGCCAATTTTCACCTTATGCCAGAACTCCTTCACTTCCATGCTGAAGCATGGAGGTGGAGGAGTTCTTGTTCCACATAAATTCATGGGATTAAACTCCTTATCTTTTCATTTACAAGCTATTATAGGCCCATTAGAACCAAAAAGGTTGAATTATTTGCCATCCTAATCAATCTGCTGTCAATTTTGAATTTTCTGAAACTTAATCCCAAGAATCTAGTTGGATCAATAAAACATGGAGGTGGAAGTGTTTTTGCGTGGGGGTGTCAAGCGGCCACAGAATTAGGTAATTTGGTATTTTTTGTTGATATTGTGAATCATGAGCTCTATTTAAATATTTTAAAGAGAAATTTGAAATTATCCGCCCAAAATTTGGATATTGGAAACGACTTCATTTTTTAACAGGATGAGGATGCCAAGCGCACTGCTCCCAATGTACGCCCCTGGTGTCTCTATAACTGTCCCCAAATTATGAAAACACCTCCTCAATCTCTTTATTTAGCCTAGTAGAATATATTTGGTGGAGATTTTGATGTAAAAAAGAGAAAACATGACAAATAAACACAAAATTTGAAGTAAAAACAATAATCACAGAAGCATGGAGGAAAATCGATGTAGAAATTACAAAAACTTATTAAATCTATACCAAGACGCTTAAAAGTTGTTGTGGACACTGAAAGATATCCTACTAAGTACTAAATTATGAAAGAAATACAATATTTAAAGCTAACTTGAGATTTTTGTTAAGTGTACGAAGACTTTTGTGGCGTAATTTTTTAGTAGCTTTTTGATTATTAATTTTTTTAAAAAATAGTTATACTATTTTTAAAAAATTAATTATGTCATTCCATTAAGAACAATTTGCAGATATCATAAAAAAACTACAATTACAATATATTAATTTTTATTAGTCGAAAACATTAAATTTTTTTGGAAATTGCAAGTGTACGAACACTTTTGTGGCCCACTGTATGTCTTCTACTGACTATAACAACGAGAACTAACTTTAGATAAAAATGCTTTATTTTTTATGTATTTTAAATTGTTTGATAATAAATGCATCATTTGTTATTATATTTATGGCTGTTATTATTATGTTTTTGTATTTTGCGTTTTGCTTTAAGCGCAGCTTTAAAAGTGTTAGTTTTTTTATTTTAGTTCTATAAGTAAAAGTAAGTACATATTCCGTATTTATTATTAATTTATAATAAATATTGTTGATTTCTTCCTACCTCACCACATCTACAACACTGGGCATTGGCGCACACAAGAATTTTTCAAGGGGGGGGGGGGGTGCGTGATCGAGAGAGGGTCGAAAGTCTACCATTCTCGAATCATACCACAATAAGCTCTCAAACATATTTTTTTTAATTTTGTAGATTGTCGGGAACAAAAACAGTAAAAAATAAATTACTAAATAAATACTCGTATGAAATAATAATAATAATCAAATTAATAAGAAATATTTAGTTATGTACTGATACATGGGATTAAAATCAATCGATAAAAAAAACACCAAGGTCTGTGAGGGAGGGTCCGGACCAGTGCCCCCCTTGTGTGCACCACTGACATTGGGTGGACTGCAACAGCTTGAAAAAAATTAGAAGTAGCCCGCACCCTGGAAAAGTCTGCCTGAGTTAAAGGAATTTCCTATGCTATTCAAAACTCACGCGGTAGGTTACATTCATGGCTCATCTACACCTGTAAAGTCTAATCATAGGCCACCCCCTTTTTGCTCTGTCGAAATTTCCTACTAGAAGAAAAATCTTTTGCTGTTCTAGGCAAAAATGACATCATTTGAAAAGAAATTCAAACTTCCAATGTTCAGATTTAAGTTACTAATCAGGTCTCTAATTCTAAAGTGAAAAGGTTGCGAGTAAGTTAGGGATGAACGATGACTGTTAAAATCATAAAGGCTAAAATTGAATAAATAGGAGTATGTAGTATGTGTTTTCATTGATTGGATTTTCATAAAATAGTTCAAACATAAATACTTCCTCCGCAAATCTAATGGGGGTTCGTAGGCTTCAGCATAGAGGGACTCAACCGGTGATGTACGGAAGGCTCCCAGACAAAGTCTCAGGTCTTGATGATGTACCGGATCCAAGATTTTTAAAAGAGATTTGCACGCAGAACTGTAGACCACAGATCCATAGTCCAGTTTTGATCTAATCAGAGCTCTGTAGAGGCGAAGCAAGGATGTTCGCTCTGCTCCCCTGCGAGTATTTGCTAATATTTTGAGGATGTTGAGGCCCCCTTGACACTTCTGATTTTGAGATATTTTAAATGACGATGGAATCGGAGAGATTGGTCAAATATAAGATATAGAAATTTGATCTCATTAACAACTTTAATGAGGCTTCTACCAATAAAAAGCTCAGAGTTTGGAAAAAAAACCCACGCGCTTTCGACTGAATACAACACTAACCGTTTTTTCTGTAGAAAAAACAAAACCGTTCTGTTCAGCCCATTTAGTGAAGTTGTTAATAGTGGTCTGAATGTGTCGTTCTGCAACATTGATGAATTTAGACGAGTACGATATTTGTACATCGTCCACATATAGAGAACACTGAATCCCCTGATTTATATGATGGGTTATGCTATTAATTTTAATAATAAATAAAAGTACGCTTAAAACAGACCCTTGTGGGACACCTTGTTCTTGGATAAAAATATTTGAATAAAATGAACGCAGGCGTACCTGGAAAGAACGATGGTTTAAAAAGTTTTTGATAAAAACTGGCAAATTTCCTCCGATGTCCATTGCATATAGATCTCTAAGTATACCGTACCTCCAAGGCATGTCATAGGCTTTTTAATGTCAAAGAAAACAGATGTTATACTGTTTCTTGAAAGAGCCTCTCTGATGGAAGTCTCTAGCCGAAAAAGATTGTCTGTGGTCGATCTTAATTTCCGAAATCCACTTTGAAGTGGTGAAAGGAGATTATGTGACTCAAGGTGGAACATCACCCTCACACTAACTATGTGATCCATCAGCTTGCTTAAGCAGCTTATGAGGGCAATAGGGTGGTAATTATTTGCTGATGTTGGATCTTTACCAGGCTTTGTAAACGGTAAAACGTGGGCATGACACCACTGTATGGGAAAAACTTGGGTTTTTCAGATGCGATTTAACAATGAGAGAAGGGAGATGACAGAACTTTCGGACAGATGCCGTAACATAATATACACTGATATGCAAAAATTAAGGACGAAGTCGAAAAATTAGTATATCAGCTCAACGAAGAGGCAGAGCGGACAGAAAGACCAATCAGGAGATTAAGTAAGGTGATGTACGGTAGCACATGCGCAGATATGCAGGTAGACGTAATGGGGGAGTGTCTGAGTAGTATAAAACATGTTGTCGGTGTAAGATCAGTATTTCTGGCAGAGATTGCACGCCGTATAGCAGTTAAAATCACACCGAGTTGCTGCCTCAGCGAGAAATGGCGAATAATCAATCTGTTAGACGACATCTGGATGCTTTTTTTCGAATCTTTGGGAAGTTGGAGGAAGGCCGCAGTGTGACAAGTGTGGCTGCAGAGTTCGGAATTGCTCACTGCATCGTTTCACGACTTTGGAGACAATTTCAAACTACAGGAACAGCTATCCGGGGGTTCAGTAGTGGTCGTACACGAGGAACCACACCCGCAGATGACCGGTACATTGTCTTACAGGCCAGAAGAAACAGGCGGCAGACAGCGGGAGAAATCGCTAGACACACGACACAGGCGACTGGACGACCGATATTGCGTTTTACCGTGGCCAGAAGACTGCACGGTGGTGGTCTGTTTGCACGACGCCCTGTACGGTGTGTACCTTTAACGCCTGCCCATCGGAGTAGGCGTTCTCTGTGGTGACGGAAACACCGGAGTTGAGAGACAATGAATGGGGACGAGTACTCTTTACAGATGAGAGCAGATTCAGTTTGAGTAGCGATTCTCATCGCATACTCATCTGGAGAGAGCGGGGAAGCCGCAATCATCCCTCGAACATCATTAAAAGGGACAGGTATGGAGGTCGCTGTGTTCTCGTTTGGGGAGGCATCATGCTTGGTAGTCGTACAGACCTTCACATCTTTGACGCAGGTTCAGTCAACGGGACCCGTTATTGTAAGGAGATTCTTCTTCCATATGTGCGTCTTTTTAGAGGCGCTATGGGTCTGCAGTTCCTTTTCATGGACGACAATGCACCATGTCATCGCACAGTAGCTGCCGAACAGCTCTTAGAGAGTGAGGATATTGAACGTATGGATTGGCCGGCACGATTTCCGGATCTCAATCCCATCGAGCATGTATGGGATTTTCTAGGCAGACGCTTCGCAGCTCGTACCTTACCACCAGTAACGATTCGGGAGCTTCAATTGGTGCTGCAAGACGAATGGGCAGCAATGCCTCAACAACTCATTGACACCCTCATTCTCAGCATGGGCAGACGCTGTGAAACCTGCCTAGCAGTCAGGGGAGATCATATCCCCTACTAAAGACCGGATGTTTCTTGCTGGACACCCATCACAGGGATGTTTCGGCCTTCAGTCGCATTGCGCTCCATGCTACTTTTTCAATATCAAGCTTCTTTTTATCCCTCTGATTTCTCTTTTAGTAAGTGTTGCTTACATTACACATGTCCTTACGTATTGGGGATCTTACGGTATTATAAATGTGTTGATTTGGAAAGCTTTTGTACAAAATTATATTGAAAAAACCGTCTCGTCCTTAATTTTTGCACACCAGTGTAGTGTAGCCCGTCTGGACCTGCTGCTGTGTTACCCGAGCGATGCAGGGCTGCGCGGAGTTCGAGGAGTGTTAGCGGGGAGTTGTAGCCTTCTTCGTTTGAAGAAAAAAAATCAACTTCACCCTCTCTTCTCGACGCTTTGGCGCTTGAAATGAGGGGATATAGTTATCGCAACTAGACGTTTTAGCGAAGGTCTCGGCAAGAGTGTTGGCAATGTCAGGGATGGTATTGACAGAGACTCCATTGCTTACAAGCATGGAGACTGGGATAGCACTGTATTTTCCACTGAGCTTACGGATTTTGTTCCAAACCTCTTTACTTGAGGTTGAACATGTAATGTTACTTACATATTTTATCCACGATTCCCTTTTACGTTGCCGGTGGATTTTCCTGGCACATGCTCGAGCTTTATTAAAAGCAATCATCTTGTCTGGGGTAGAGTAACGTCGAAACCGATTCCAAGCATTGTTTTGATCTTTTTTTGCCATTTGGCATTCTTCGTTCCACCAAGGTTTGGGAAAACGGGGGAGTCTAGAGGATGGTTGTGGAATTGCATTATTAGCTGCAGATAGGATACAAGATGTTACTAAAGATACCGCTTCATCTATTAAGCCAGAGCTTACCATGTCTTCTGTTATATCTGCTTGGGTCCTGAAAGTTTCCCAGTCGGCCTGATCGAATTTCCACCGTCGTTGGCGTAGAGTCGCACATGCAATTGGTGTAGCGTATGATATTACCACTGGGAAGTGATTGCTACCTAAGGGATCCCCTCAGGGGGCTCACCTTCTTTAGGTGAATACGGGAGGCCACGTCCCCGAGGTACCCGAGTGAATTTTGAAAAGAAAGAAAAACCCCAAAAAAATATTTGCTTAGTTAGTGTTTAAGTTACAGGTCAATATTTAACGTTATATTTAGTTCAGTCAGGGGTTGTTTTGTGGTTAATTTTATTTTGGATATTTTAAGTTTAATTATTTCTACTATTTTAATTTTGGTTCATTTATTTGGGGTATTTTAAAAAAAGAATTTTATTTTTCGAATTAAGAAATGTTAAGACTGGTTTTTGAGTCTGACCCGCATGTTTGCCGTGTGCGGTGACCCGTACCGGGGGAAAGTGGAGCCTGGGGTTCCTGTTGCGTGCCCTTTGGCCCATACTTCTCCGTAGACGGGAGGCAGGAGTGAGCCCGCTCCTGTCAATCGGCTGGTGATTAGTTCTGAGGATTCCAATACGGGTTCTTTTGGAATACCAAAGACGGTTGCTTTAGGGTTAGTATTGCAGTTAGGGGTGCCCTTGGTGAACTGGCGGTTCACATCCCGAACCTGTAATACTATACTCCAGTACCACCTCTGAGGTAAGTGCCGTGCCTGACGCATGTCAGATGACCGGCGGGCTGCCTCCCATTGTTGGGCTCCATGGTGGGTGGAGGCGTACTGGGGTGAACATCAAAAACACTCATGGAACCCGGCAGTAATTCTCCTTCGGTGGAGCACCGTAAAATAGAATTTTCTGATTCGTTTCGATATTTTATAATAAAAACTCCTCCGACTTTTACTAATATTTCACCTTTCCTAATTGAGAAAGCCTTTACTAGCAGTATAGGGAAAGTCAAGTCGATTCGCGTAAAATGCGCTCTGGGGACTTGTTCTTCGAAGTGTCATCTTCGAATCAAGCGACAGCCCTTATAAAACTACAAAAGCTTGCTCATTTAGACATTACCGTGGCTCCTCATAGTAATTTAAATTTTTCGCGTGGCGTAATTTCGCCAGCGGATTTCTTAAACGTGTCGACTGAGGAAATCAAGGAAAACATGAAGGCCCAAAAAGTCTGTGATGTCAAGCGTATCACGATAAGGCGGTATGGACAGGTGCTGAACACAAAGCACCTCATCCTGACCTTTTCTACACCTGACCTCCCACAGACCGTTAAAATGGCCTACATCCGATGCCCAGTTCGACCGTACATACCAAATCCGCTGCGCTGCTTTCAGTGCCAGCGATACACGGTCACTCTAAAAACGTCTGTTGGGGCCAACCTACCTGCCCTCGTTGCGGGGAATCGGGCCACGACAGCGCAGATTGTACGAAGAAGGAGCAATGTTTAAACTGTAAAGGTGAACATCCGGCGTATTCACGCTCCTGTCCGACTTGGGTTACAGAGAAAGAGATCACAGCTGTTAAAATAAAAGAAAAGATTTCCTATACACAGAGGCACGGCGTGTTGTTTTGTCACGCACGCCGGTCTCTGGCAAAAGTTATGCTGATGCTGCTCGCAAGAGCACATCAGATAATTGCATCCAATGTACTGTAGGAACAGATAGCAGCTCGGATTCAGCGACACCAACTAATTCGGAGGTAATTGCTAAATCAAAAAGCAATTCACCTCCTAAAACGAAGGTGATTGCTGAACCACCTAACAAATCACTACCTCCGGCGAAAAAAACTATAATTAAAAGGACACAGAGCGATTCGCCGAAAAGACCAAAAAGCAGAAGGGCTCGTCAACGGGATCAAAGGCCAACTTTGGCAAGGATCCCGAAAAAAATATCCAGAGACTTCCACCGGAAAATAGAACAAGATACTCTAACCGGATATTGTTCTGAAGACGATGAAGCTCTGATGGATATTCAATCGGGCACTTCGACTTTTAGCTCCGGAGGAGGAGCGAGTGTGGCGCTATAATGGCCTCCTTCATTTCCTGGAACTGCCGTGGTTTGAGGACTAGACTCGATAATCTCAAATCCATCCTATCCACGTACCAGCCCGCATGTGTTGCTCCTTAGGAGACTTTTCTGAAGAGAACCATGACAATGTGAGTACGTGGTTATAATTGTGTACGACGGGATGTAGATGGCAATGCATCTCCAACTGGAGGTGTATGCCTCTTCACATCTAATCAGTATCCCAGTAATATCGTCACACTGCACACATCTTTACAGGCTGTGGCTGTACGGACTCACATCAATTTTTTAGTCACAGTCTGCTGTGTTTATTTACCACCCAACGATGTTGTGCCACAAGTGTATTTGAATCAATTAGTCAGTCAATTGCCAGCTCCTTTATTTTGCTCGGTGACTTTAACGGACAGAATATTGTTTTTTAACGTAATAAAGTTTATCTAGTGTGCTTTTTATATCAATAATTTGTATTTAAAAAAACTATGCATTTAGACGTTAAGAAAAGCTTTTTTGACTATAAAAATTGGTAACAAAATTTTTAAAAAAGAATTTATATAAAACAAGTATATAATGCTGATATGGGCTTATAAAAGGTTTATTCTTTTTGATATAAAGTGGTTTTAGGTTGTTTTAGCTATATATTTTTTAAGATTTAGATTTTAAATCTTTAAATGCGTTTTCCCTCCGAAACAGATTTTTTTTTCATATTTTATCCCATGGCAAACATGATGTCTCAAAAAGTCTGAGATAAGAAATTTAGCATCATTGTTTACTAGCTATTATAGTATGCATACTGTACACTAGAGAATAAAAAAACAATATATTTACCTTTATGATTGTTTTTCTTTGTGATAAATGCAAATTTTTGAAAATTTTCATTTTGGTGCACTTTTGACCCCTAATTTTGTGATAAATTGAAATTATTCAAAGATGATAGAGTAAAGTATAGGTAAACGCTTTCTGAATAAATTTCAAAAGAGCTTTTTTATCTTATAGATTAGAATTTATTTTGCAGTGTTTGCTGGGATGTGCAAAAAATGCCTAATTTTAACCTAAAATTGTCCATTTTCTCACAAAATATATTGAAAATTTTTTTGAAAAAAAAATGAGTTTAAAAATGAACTTTCAGCATTATTTCAAAAAATGTTTCCGCAACTAGTCAGGCACCTTAAGGTAGTATTTTATAGCTATAAAAATCTCGTCTCGAAATCGCGATCTTCTGATTATTTATTCACTGTTGCGTCATCAGAAAACGATGGCGACATTTTTAAAAATGCATGTTTAAAAAAAAATGTAATTATATTTCACGTAAATTACGAATATAACTTACTAGATGTTTGTGCCAACAATTAGAGGCTATTTACCTTTTAAAAAGTGCATATCAAAAGAGGAAAAAAATATGATTTTTAAATATAGATAACTGAAATGTGTAATTGTCAAAAATATTTACATCTTGCATTTATGCGTAACAGTTCAAATAACTGCCATTTACTGCAGGAAAAAAAATCCGCCACAGAGCTAAATATGAATTAGATGAGATCTAAAACTCATATATGTAACGCCATACAAAATTGTCCTCGTTTCAGTACTATTTCCGTAAGATTTATGAGAGAGAGAATCTTCCAATCTTCTATTGTTAACTGTTCTTATTTACGTCGATATTCACTACGTTTTTTTTTTTTGGATATCGTTCACAGGTAATCTAATATATAATTCTTAATCTTCTTTTCGAAACAAAATCAAAATAGCGCTTCTTTTTTTCTACAAGCTTAATTTAATAATAAAAGATTTTAATGCGGTAAATTTGACAATTGTCATCGGCTTCTTTCAGTTAGTAATTATGGGTTGATTTAAACTGTGTCAATCAGTAAGTAATTAGGTACTGTACATAATAAAAAGTTAATAAAAACAATAATATACGCATTGATAACATTCAAGGTATCCAACTACGCTCGAACCGTGATTTTGCAAAAAGCGTATAAATGGATAATATTTAGTGTCACTTAGATTAGAAATGTATATAAAATTGTTTTATAAGAATGATATTACAAAAAAAATTATTTAAGTACAATATTTTGACAAAAATGAACATAGAATAACCCATTTTCAAAATATTCTCCTTTCGTGAAAATGCTTCTATTATAATATTTTGCCTGCATATAGCTCAGACCTCTGTACAGAGGCTCAACTAGAATTTTTGAAATATATATCTTAGAAGTGGGTTTATCCGTGTTTTACGACAACAGTGGGGAGAAACTTTAAGAAAAAAACTGATAATTATTTCAATGGGTTGTAACTCTGAAAATATTGTGAATTTTTCAAAAATCATAGTTGAGCCTCAGTACAGAGGTCTGAGCTACATACAGGCAAATATTATTATAATAGAAGCATTTTTCGCAAAAGGAGAACATTTTGAAAAAAGATTATTCTAAGTTAACTTTCTGCCGAAATATTGTATTTAAATAATTTTTTATCACAATGTCCTTAAAACAATTTTATACACGCATTCTAATCTACGTGACACTAAATATCATGAAAATTATCCATTTATGCGCTGTTTTAAAATCACAGTTCCGAACTTAGTCGGATACCTTAAGTGTAAAAGTATAAATAAGGTTGATTAAGTACTGTTTAAATGTGTGTTAATATTTTAGTATGTGTTTTCAGTGCAGTGGTACTCTCCTAGTGGAAAGGTTGGGTTTTACAGGCAAAGTTCGCTTCCCAGCGTGAAAATAAAATTATGGCAACCATAGATGAACCCGGGTTACCAAATTGGTGGTTTTATCACTTTTTGCAGCAAAATTTGATGAAAAATACGATATCGCCAAGGAATCATCGAGAATGCTCTAGAATCAGCCCTTCTAGAAATTTTCATGAGACTACATAAAGGACCTTTAAAAACACGCACACAAAAAGCCGAGGCAGTTCAGAAGAGATTAGTGAGCGATATGAGAAAAGAGAGACTATTTATCTGAATTCCTGCTAGTGGATCTGTTTTAGAGCCGTTTCTGAACGTTGTAAAGCTTATTTATAGCGAGTGTGTTTTACACTACTTCAAATAATCTGTTATAATATTATTACATAGATCGGGTTAGAAGATTTTATGCAATCAGTCTCAAAGAGCAAGATAGTTCTTCAGAAGCGCGATGGAAATTTATTGTCGAAAAACAATCCTTAGAAAAAAACGAGGGCCTGAAAATATAAATATAAATAAAAAAAGTAAAAACAAAGTTTTTATAAGTAAAAAATATAAATATTTTAAATATGCAAACTTTATTTACTATCTTCTCTTTCTTGAAGTTGTTTTGTGCTTAAACGCACCACTGAATTTCTTTTTTTTTATCCATAATTTTAGTTTCATAATTTATCCAATTCGTATGTCCTGAAGTACTTATTGATGTTAAAAGAAAGGAGAAATGTAGTGGCTTGCTACAGAACACAGTTGGGGATTCCCTGGCTATTTATTTATTCCGAAGGATTGAATTCATCCACCCGAGGGCTTAAAGCTATAAAATGATCCACTGAGATAGGCAGGAAATGATGCAAAAAAAAATATGCATGAACAAGAAAATACATTACAATATTATAATTATTTTTTAAAAAAAAAAACATCTCTGCAAAAGAGCAGAGGAAGGGGGACAAAATTACATCAGTGTGTTGCAGATACGGCTAAGATTGCCAAATATTAAAAACAGGAAACTAGCTTATTATGAATCATATTGTTATTAAAAATAGAATGTAACTAGGAAGGAAATGCTTCTTGTGTAGGTTTTTTAAGATGCAACAATAAGTATGGTAAGATTCTTCATGAAACTTGAAGTTTATTTTCAAGTAACAGTTCATAGAAAAATGAAAAAAAAAAAAAAAAAGAAGATAACAAACTTTTCAATAATATCGCAAATTCAGCATGTTGGTGTTCAGTGTCTGAGGCTCCCCCAAACCTTGAGCCCCAGTGCTTGGTACCACATAACCCATTGGTAGCTACGCCGTTGTCTGTATGTACAGTTACAATATCAGAAAAAAAAAAATTAACACTAAATGTAATGAAGTCAGTATTTTTAGTTCTGTATGGATCTAAGAAAAAAAAAATATGACAAAATAGCAAATAAATTTTTTTTTTATTCCTTTAATTATTTTGCTAATTTTTTTTAAATATACAAAATATAGTATCAAGTTTTCAAAATAATAATTACATAAAAGTATTGATACACAAAGCATAATTTATGAAAGTGTTTAAAATCTCTTAATTAGAATAGGCTTAGTACATCTGTAAAATGCTCCATGCCAAAACTTGAATCAGAACACAAATTTCATCATAACGTAGTCACATTAACTTAAAGAACTCTAATCAGAAATAAAACACATAAATGAATAACAAACAGGAATGTTCAATTTGCTTACAGCTGAGCAAAGTGCAAGATAGCCTAACTAGATGCACACGTTGGTAACATAGGATTCAGACTAGTCCAGTCACAGAAAGAATAAATTAAAAATTTACACAGATTATAAGAAAAGTATTAGTCTTATAATAAGTTAATATATTTGACAATAAAGAGAAATAGTTAAGATCCTGAAGAGATTCTTATTTGTTAATTTTCAACTGGAGATTTCTTTTATAATGTTATTTTAATGATGCAGAAGTAGTACCCACATTACTTTAAAAATTAACTGAAATATTAAAAATATTTCTCGTAAACAAATAAAGTAAAATTAAATAGATATATTTTTTTATCTGATTTACTGAATTAAAAGTACTTAAACACTAAGTTTACGGACATTTTTGCATACCTATCTTAACAGACATCCATTAAATTCACACGAGTACAGAAAAACTTTATTTTCTTTGAAAAAGAAAAATATTACAATCTTAATAAAATTAATATAGTATCTATGTTCTAACTACTTTCCTATTTATCATCAGAAAAAATAATTTCAAGGGAGGAAAAAAGTTTGTTACAATTAACTGTGAACTAGCTTATTCTCATTTTAATGGATATCCATAGAGATAGATATGCACCACACAGAATTCTCAAATTACAGGACTGAGGATGAAATAAATATAGACATACTTTCATCTCATCACACAAATAATTGCCAACATGAATTGGAAAGGAATAATGGTTTTTATAATTTTTCTTAGAAATTTCAAAATCAAACAAAATGACATCCCGTAAACCTAGCATTACAACAAGATCGAACTAATCATCAGTTAACAAAAAAACTAGATAGTATATTTTGAATTGTTTAACATTGAATTGAAATACAACAAAGAATTACTTTTGAAAATTCACAATCAATTATTTAAGCAAAAATGTTAAGAATTTGTGTGTTATAGAGCATCTTATATACACTTCAAACATTGATATTAGTTTAATACAGAACAGGAAGCAGAAAATAAGTTGAAAGTTTAAAATGTTAGAAGCAGAGAAAAAGCTTTTGGGAATTCAATATTGCAAATAACTGCCTTGATTTTTAAAAAATGAATATATTTGCATATTTTTTCACACTTAATTACTACACTTATTTCAAACAAAGAAATTACTTTAAGAATAAATTAAAGCATGCAGTCTTGAAATGATTAATACTTTTTAGAAATTGATCAATTTAATATTTAAAAAAATGCATGAAGTATTATTCTTAAAATGGCAGAAATGCATTGTTATTTTCAGAATAATTTCTTAAAATAACAGAAATGTCTTTCAAAGACAAGATCATATACATTACATGCATCATTTGTTCCCCACATTGCTATACATAATTTAGTCCATTAAAAATATTCGTTTTTAAAAGACAACTTCATATTCATGTACAGTCAAAGCATATTTTTTATACATTTTACAATAATACTAAATAATTATATTACTACTAAGCGGGTAATAATTCTTTCATGTTCTCATTGAGAACTTTTTTCTCAAATTTTTGATTTAGTGTCTAATACAGAATGAGTATCTTCAGCTGCCTCTTCAACACGAATATTTGATTGAAACGGGGATCCAACAATGGGTCTGAATCAGCACTAGCTCGGCCCATCTTCAGAAACAAAATACACAAGGTACACAGGGCAATAAAAAAGAACCATGATTATCATCCATTTTTTATAAAAACACATTTGGATCTTTTCTACGATTTCTACCATGGGCTGTTCTGGATCTGAAAATAAACGATTAAGTCAATAATACAATAGGAATAAAATAAATATTAAGTTTTTTATGATGTAATAGTATTAGCTATAGAAAAATTTTGTTGTGGTGTTTTTATTTTTTTTTAACTTCCACCATTTTTCGGGCCTATTAATGTATTTATTGTTGACTAAAGAATGATTTTGAACATTTTCCCAAGCAGCATTTCCTAAGTAGCCATATTCCCAAGTCCATTTTTATAAGCATGTATTTCCTAAATGAAAATTTGCTGTACAAAAAAAAAAAAACTCAGTTTTTGCAAACTATATGTATCATTGCCAGAATTTTACCCTACTCTTTATGAAACCTAGGAAGAACCCTGATAAAATACTAGATCTAATACATACAAAAAAATATTAATATAATTAATACATATAATATTAACAAATATACAATATATTAGTATTATTAACTAAAATACTAATATGAATTAATAACTCAAATAATATGAAGTTTAAGCTTTAAAAATATCAATTAAGTTTATGTTTTATACAAAATAAGAGAGGCAGCCAAGCCTTTGAATCAGAAAATATATTTGTTTAGCATTAAATACAAAAGAGAAAGAAAAAAACATTTATCACTAAATATAACAATAAAAAAAAAAGAACTCAAAAACAGACTACTTTTTAAGCCTAGAAAAACATTTCTTTAAAACATGCATATTATACCAAATGAAATTACAGTAAAAAATTGCTCAATAGGCTCAATTCACATTCAAAAAGCTCACATACATCCTTTAACAAACATGCACAACTGGTTAGTTAGCAAAATTTCAATTTGTAGGATGTGATATTTTTGTGAGTTCCAACTATTTATTTTAATATAAACTTAGTTTTAATGCATGTTAAGACTGTTCTTGTATGTACTGTAGATAAAAAAATTTATTTCAATCTATAGATATATTATTAAACTGCAACAATAACAAATATTTAGACCAGATTTATTATCATTCAATGAACATCATTATTTATCACAAGTTGATTTTAATGCTTTAAAATTAATGTAAGCAATATTTAAGATAATTCTAAACTATCTCAAATATGTGACTATGTAAACTCCATAAAAGATTCCTGATTTAATAACTAGAGGCTTCTTAATTAAAATCCTTCAAGAATCTTTTTATAATTTTATATAATGTAGATAATTTTACTACAATTTACTTTTTATGTGTTTACTGAAATAAATTCCAATAACACAAAATCTTAATTTCAACTATGAGAATTATGTGTAAATGTTTTCAAGGCGAATTATGCAACTATATTTTACAGGCTTAAAGAAAGCATCAAAACAAGCTGAAACTTGATAGTTTAAATCAATTAATTAGAAATCATGTACGATTTATCAATGTATAAATCTGTGGTTTATAATTATTAATGATATCTTGCCTCTTTAAAATTAGAATTTGGATAAAGTGAAAACAATTGTTTTTATCTCAAAATTACTCAATGCTTTCACTGCTTAATAATGTGCTGCATAATACAACATTTTAGATATGTTAATACTGACGATGATGGAAAATAAGCCTGTTAAGTATGAAATTCATATTAGTACTGACATTGTCAGAAGAATGCGTGATTGCCACTGTCAACAGGAATGAAGCCAATTTCTTAATTAAACTCTATTTTTTGAAACAAAATAGATAACATATTAGGAATGATTTCTCTTTCAAAATATTAAGTTTATAATTGGTACAATCTTTATGTACTGATAATAGATGATTTTTTTTTCTCATACATGAAATCTTTTCAGAAATGATTAAGACAAAACAGTTAAGCAAATTACCTAATATTTATTACTATAATGATGGATGACATAGAAAAATCTTGTCATCATGGGCTTAAATGATCATTTTGGTCCAGCGGTATTGTATGTGCTTACCGAACCGAAGGTACCGGGTTCTGTCCTCCAGATAAGCATGCCACTTCATTGGTGACCCAGCTGAATTCAGAAAAGGCAGCCTTCTGATCTGTTGTGGTGCCATCTACCCACAAAAACAACAACCATAAACTTGCCAGACTCACTTGGTTCAGCAAAATAAAGTTGTCCGAATCGTGTAACGCAACTCCTCCAATTACAGCAACAACTGCTTGACATAACTGTATTGTTCATTCGCCTATCCACCGACTCACTAGTGGGAGAAGCGTGCAGCAGTTTCATCTATATAAGCCAGTAGCTGACTTCAACTGAAATGATCATTTTCATCCAGTGGTATGTTACATGCTTATGGAATCAAAGGATGCAGGATCTGTCCTTTGCAGATATGTGCCACTTCAAAACAATGTCTAAAATTATTGTAGATGAAACAGGTTTATTTCGAGACAGATGCCTAAGTATACATTTCTATTGAAAAAGAACAAACTATCGTCAGACGCAAGTCTTTCAAAAAAAAAAGATTTACCTTGCTCCTTGATAGAAACTTGGCTGATGATTTAAAATTGAAACCATAATTAGTTTTACCAAGCAGAAAATTCCAAAGATTGAAAGGAAAGATAAAGAATTGCTTCCCAGTCATTTGGAAATCTAGTTAAAATGGGTGTGTGTGTGTGTGTTGGGGGGGTTACGGCAATAATATTTAAAGATCGGTTCCCCTTTTTCAATTTGTGCTGACAGTTAAACAATACTGTAAAAACATTAATTATAAACAATACCCAGGACCCCAAGGTCCCTGCAGAATTTATAATCAGAAATCAATGTTGTAGATATTGATAAATACATAAATACTTTAATATAATTTTTGATTCGTATTTTTTTAAATCTCTCTATTTTCAAGCATTCAACATACAGACATTTTTAGGAACCTACAATGGCAGCAAAAAGTCCTGAACACACTACTTTTTTTTTTTTTGCCTGATATCTGAGTTTTCTGACTTAATTTTTCCATTTATAATTATTACACTTTTTTAACAATTGTTATGATTCTAATGGATTTTCATGCTGATTTCAAATCTTTTAATAGGTTTTGTATAAATAGTTTTATTGATATTATAGAAAAACAATGATAAGTACAAGGTTATTGAGCACAATAAATTGTTTTTTCAACCAATAAAGTACATTATTCCAACCCATTAGAGAGCATTAGCGATAAAAGGTTGTAAACTGAATGTGCAGCATAGTAAGTGCATTTAAAAGTAGTTCTGTGTTGCAATTTGAAATGCATGTTTGGATAATATTGGAATTATGGGTAAATTTTCGTTTCTGCCTTATAATGATTGATACAAAATGCTGCTTAAGAAGGTAGAACATTATTCTATACACCAAATAGTTACTGAAGTACTATGTGGTCTTTCTACTGTCATGAGAATATTGAAAATATATTCTGAAATAAATTCAATTGTAAACAGGATATGATCTGGATGACGAAAAACCAACTTTACGTGAATATAGGTATTGCACAGCAAATTTTAAAGTAATGAATTTAGACATTGAATGTGCACCAAAGAACTGAGTGTGAATGACTGCTCAACATCAGATTACGAGGCTTCAAAGTTCATCCAAAATCATTACTAATTGGGGCAAGCTAGTGTTCATTCATTATGAATTGTCAAAGACTTAGAAAAGGTAGTATTTGATGATGAAAGTCAGTTTTGTAATTCAGGTAACAAAAATAGTGCCTATGTAAAACAACAACACACTAAAAGAATTCAGCCCTCAGTGTCTGAAACCCTAAAAAATAAAGCATCCCTGAAAGTGATGATATGTGAGGCTGCATGTCTTCTTTGTGTTGTTGAAAGGTTTCACATCAAGAGAAGAACACAGGAAACTGGAGAATATAACAAAAAAATAATACAAAGTATTACAAAATGAATTGTTAACATAAGTGGGAGATATTTTTAGAGACCAGTCATGAATTTTTAAGGACGATAATGCTCCATGTCCCCATGTAAAAGTAGTCCAAAAATTGTTCCAAGACAATACTGGAATTAAACTGAACTAGACAGGATGTTCTTTGGATTTTAATCCGATAGAGAACCTATGGAATAACATTGGTCATAATATTTGAAGAAAAACTTCAGTTAAAATGTAAGTTAATTGAGGTTTTGATATTTTTGAAGTGATAACTTCTATTGGCGCGTTTTGCCAGAAACTGAACTTGACTGAACGTCTCATGTTCGGGAATGTAATGCTCATTCTGCTTTTTTCACCTTCAGTCGGACATACATACCCTTAAAATGGAAAGGGACGTTTTTCCCTCATCAATACACCGTAAAAGTAAAGTTCCTAGCATCGATCTAAGTGAGGCCCCTTGGCTAAAATAAAGGTGGGATTCCTTCTAATCGTAATTGAAGCATGAAAAGGAAATGTAATATTTTTAAAGAATAGGCTTAGAGAAAAAGAGAAATCCTACACTAGAATTACACATAAAATGTAGAAAAAAGACAAATTTTTATAGAACTAAGTAAATAATATAATTATCATTAGCAATATTGCAGTGATCTTAAGAATAAAAATCTATTTTTGTGCGAATTGGAAAGGCAATGAACAGATAGTTCTATTAATACATAACTTAAATAAATTTCAATCTAAACAGAAAATTAAAACAATTAAAAAATAACAAAATTATGCAGGCATATTAAGGAAAAGTGACATTAAATAATTTTAAACACAAAAAAACCAAAATATTATTAAGAAGACTTTCCTTTCAGAAGCAACGGATATATTTGTGCATAACTCCCATACAATGACAAAAGAGCTAGTATATAAGCCAGAAATTGATGATATAAATCTTTCAATTAAATCCCTTTAAAGGTTTTGGACTGATTCCTGTTTTCCAATCTCAACTACCTGTCTTACTATCCCCAACCGCGCTTCGGGTGGCGCGCCCACCGGGGGCGATAACCTACAAGGGCGCGAGCGTATCGAAAATTTAAAAAATTTTTTTTTTTAAAAAAATAACCTGAAAGAGAAGTAAAACAAAAATGCTTTCTTCCATAAAAAAAAAAAAAATACACACAACAACACTGACATAATTATGTTTATTATCTGGCTTTTTTCCGTCATCAAATAGCTATCTTTGATCCCAAAAACCAAATTAAAAAAAAACATTTTGTTTTATTTGTGTATTTCCCTCAATGAAAGACTATTTTTATTACGTTTTAACATAAAAAATATTACTCGTTAAAAGAAAACGAAACCCAGACACCTGAGAAAATTCTAAGATAAACAATTCACCACTGTATTTATTATTGAAATACTGTACATTAGTTGTAGAAAAGAAAAGGAAGTCATGATTCACTTTTCAGCCAGGCTGCATAGTACGTTTGCTAATCATTTGATTGACCTTTAATCTTATGGTATGAATTATCAATATTAGTTCCCTCCCATCTTTATGCGTTTGCTTTTCGCTTAGGAAATTGTAAATAATTGAGTTTTGCGATATTTGGAAAAAGAATTGATTGGTTTAACATTTCTGTAGGATAATTGAAAAGTGTCTGATTTGCGCCCTTTATTATGGTCTTGTACTTTTGAATCATTTTAGTTCAGTTTTAATGGATTTTTCTCAAATCATCAAAGAATTGAATAGTCCTTGAAAGAAGGTAAGTATACTTTCTATAAATTAAAATATTCACTAGAATTCCGATTTGTATCGTGTACAGTAAAAATAATTTAAGCAAATGATTGAAAAACTGAGTCCCCCCCCGCACTACCATTGATGTCTAGTATCGAGTACGCTCCTGCTCCCTTGGTTAAAACATTTTGAAGTCTTCTGGCTTTAAATGTTAAAAAGTAACACACTTATTCTTTCATCGGAATTTTATATATTTTTCATAATTTAACATTAATTCTAAATGCTTATTGTGTGAGGTTTAAAAATTACAGTTCTTTTTAAACAGTTATTTACAAATTATAGCATTTATCTAAAAAAAATCATTTTACATTTTTGTATACAATGTTGTGCACACAGTTTTACTCTCCCCTTACAGTTCAGCTATTATATCAAGAATAATGTTTTATTTTTTTAAAAAATGAACTCGTGCGAAAAGTCGGTGTTTCAGCCAGTATACGTTTGATGTATCAGTACTGAAGAAGGTATTTTATAAATAATTTCTTATTACTGAATGCGGCCGCGGGTAGCCGAGTGGTATAGGTATCGGATCGTGGCTTGCCTTGTCACGAGTTCGAGCCTGGTACCACTAAAGACCCGCCGCGTGTAGGGCAGCGATGCACGTTAAATCTGTTGAGAGTTGAAACGTTTTCCCGTTGGTGTGGTGTGGTAGTTAGGAGAGAGGGGTGCCAGCTCAGGTGTCATCCACGTCACTTGACCATGGTTCAAAAATTACGTGGTCCGTCGTCAAAAGCCCTCGTGCAGCTGAACAGTGCGACGTTAATATTCAATCAACCAATCTTATTACTAAATTAAGAACAAGTTTAATAATTATTAGACTTCCATGGCTTGTCTTGTAGAGGAAAGTTTTTCAAAGGAAGGTTTAAAATCAGAAATTGACACTTAAAGAGTTATTTTTCTATATTTAGCTGAGATCTATATTTTGTCTTCAAGGCATCCACTGCAGAAAATCTGGTTTGAAAAGGTAGGATGTTGAAAATGGTAATAGTATACGAAGTGCTTTTTGTTTTCAGTACAGATAATTCCTCATCTACCTTCTACCCCAAATTCAAAGAGAGACTTATTACAAAAATTGCCTTTAATTTTTCACTGGATGTGAAATCTATGAAGATTTCTTTTGGAAGTTGAGAGCCCTTTTGGAGTATCTTGAAATAGATCCCTAATCCACTCGTAACTTGCTACCAAGCTGTCCTCATTCAGAAAATACTTTTAAAAATTCTTTGCCAACATAGCTAAATGATTTTACATGTTTTAAAAACAACTTTCACATGTTGTTCTACAGATTTGTAAGTTTTAACACATATCGAGCTGGGGCTTTTTTTCCATCATTTACTTCAATAGTGGTAAATCCAAAATTTAAGTATTTTTGAGAAGATCGCCTTGATTTACTCCCGGAACCATGCTCGTTTTCGTCTGTGTACTTGTTGATTCTTTATTATGGTCGAATGTTTGCTTACGACTTAAAATGTATGTATGATATTGTTTTAATCTACTGCCGTAAATACTTAATTACCGTGAATTACAATTAACGTGGAAATTAAAAAAAAAAAAAAAAAAAATGTACATTCAAGCTAGATTCGGTAGCTATAGGAGTATCGAGTCAACCGAAACTGACTGTAATTGTAAGAGAAAAGCATTTTTACATGTTTTGCGCAGACGTCCGATAGGTTGCCCAGACTCACGCAAACGTACCCTAAATGCCAGATGTGATGGATATGATAGAGAGCGACATTGACTAGACTATTTTTCTAATGACATTTATATTTTGAGAAATGAATGCTGAAGGAAATAAATCTTTAATTAAATACATCATTTTTATGATCTGTTCCAATTTAAAAAAATTAGAGAAAGAAAATAACATAATTCTAAGTAATATATATTTTAAGTAATTTTCTTAAAATATATTACTTTAAAAATATACACAAAATCTTAATATACTTATCGTATTAATTTGTACGGTTTATAATTAAGATCGTATTGTAACTTAGCGTCTCTCAAAGTGCATTTTTATTGCAGTAAATATATTCATTGTTGTACAGGGGGGGGCTTAGACAAAAAATTATGATTGAAAATTGGGTCGCCAGTATTGAAAGTTTGAGAAACACTGCTTTTAATGTATGAGTGGTGCACAGAGTATTTTTATGACTAATTAATTAATACTAAATTAAGAACAAGTTTAATAATTATTAGCTACTTCCATGGGCTTGTCTTACAGAGCAAAGTTTTTGAAAGGAGTTTTAAGATAAGAAATTGACCCTCTGAGTTCATTTTTCTATTTTTAGCTGATATCTATTTTTGTCTTCTAAGCAACCACCCACCGCATTTTGTAAATATGTTCCAATTTAAAAATCAGAGAAAGGAAAATAACTTAGTAATTATCCTATTACTTAACTTTTTTGCTTAAAAGTAACATAATATACAAAATTTAATACTTATGTCATGAATTTGTTACGGTTTTATAATAAATATTGTTGCTTTATCGTAAAAGTGCATTATTATTGCATTCAGTAAATTATTATGTATAGGGGGCGCGATAAAAATTGTGATTGAAAAAGGGCGCCAGTATTGAAAGTTTGAAAGCACTGCCTTAAATTAATTCATGGATAGAATTGAATATTATTAAATTACAACAAAAAATTCACAAAGACGGATGGGTATTCTGAACAAATTATTATGATTTTAAGAGGGAATTTTGAAGTAGGTTTTCCAAAAGGCAAATCAAAACCTTTAGTTGATTTTTTTAAATCAAAATTCGATTTAATTATGTTAAATGATCCAAATGAAGCACGAGGAAGTACAGAACAACGCTTGACGAAGTTTTTATAGATATTTAAATAAAATTTTGAATCTCTAAAGAATTTAAAAACACATATTGTTTCCTTCTTAGAATACAATTAATTTCCAAATATGGTACAAAAATATTACTTTATGATGAGTACAAACATAAGAATAATTTTATAGGACAATACTAATATCCCCTTCTTTTTATTCCCTAACTAATCCCTGAAATCACAATACAAAATTTGAAGTTATCACTTTTATCGTGTGGTCATAGCGCGCACACACACACACACTTTTTTTTTTCAACTTATGATGCCACCAAAAAAACTTTTTAGTGAAAGTGGTGCATTTCATGCCCATCTGTAAATAAAACAAAATGATTGATCCACAAAATGTTGATGTTCAAACATGCAACAATCATGTATTTTTCAAAAGGCTTGCTAAATGAACCATGTTTGTAATGTTTTGATGATGATGATTGTTAATTTTAATGGCGCAAGGGCCAACTTTGGCCAAGCTGCGCCAAACACTGTTAAAAGAAAAGAAAAAAAATATATATAAAAGTATATGCACACATTATGCATGCATGCAATGCAGTTTGTTGAGGATCTGTTGATCCCAAGTCTCTTGCCATACACGATGG
>BMAU01003285.1:0-180278 GCA_019973935.1 Trichonephila clavipes | reverse complement strand
TGCTGTCTTGCATTGTCGTGACGCAAAAGAAAGACATGCCTTTCCGTTCTGATTCTGCGGATGCATTGTTCGAGTGATCGTAATGTTGTATAGTATATACCTGTTGGAATTCAAAGTCAATACTTTATTCAGAGAGAAACTCCGCTTAGAGAGCACCACTTGCATCCGAAAATTTGATGAGCAAGTCTTTTGTTGCTGGCATTAAAATTTTTAATTGTTTTACTCTCGGAGAACCATCTCTCTTTTTTATCTCTATGCTACTTTCTCTATGGAATGGATATATGGCAGAACGACCAGGTCAAGATCCCCTGAACACATACTATTCAGAATTAATGCAGGGAACACGATGATACGGTTTACTTCATGAATTAAACACAAACCTCGGACCTTAACCTAATTTAAAAATACTGAAACAGTGGTTATGGAGCAGTTCGTCTCTTCCGACGTCAGTTCAACGGCTCGGTAAAAAAACTGCTGCAAATCCGGACAACAATAAGCGTATAACCCTCCAACCGGACAGCACGGATTTTTCCGCACTACTAGAGAGGCTTCGAAAACGGACCACACTGAATTTTTCGTAAGGCCGGGGACTCACCAAAAATGAACCAAACAGATTTTTTCCTCCTCAAGTAATGTGTTCAAAAACGGTAAAGTCGAGTTTTTCCGAATTTTTTTCCCCCTTTAAAGGTTTATGATCTTGAAAGATAATTAGAGACGGTCGGGGAGACACAATGGGCATTGAGGGGAAGTTTTATGGCTCACGGGGAGACCGGTTCCTTTAGCAATCGTAAAATCTCGGAAGAATTTCTTTAACCCTCCAACCGGACAGCACGGCTTTTTCCACCCTACTAGAGAGGCTTCGAAAACGGACCACACTGAATTTTTCCTAAGGCCGGGGACTCACAAAAAATGAACCAAACAGATTTTTTCCCCTTCAAGTAATGTGTTAAAAACCGGTAAGGTGGTATTTTTCCGAATTTTTCCCCCCTTTAAAGGTTTACGATCTTGAAAGATAATTAGAGACGGTCGAGGAGACACAATGGGCATTGAGGGAAACTTTATGGACATGACGGGGAGACCGGTTCCTGTGGCAAATCCTAAAATCTTCAACCTAAAGTTTACACAAATAGCGAGTCAACGATTTGAGAATTCTCATTTTTTCTTTACTTTAAAATTCTCAAATGGAATTAAGTTTTTTTATAATGTATGTCTAAGTTTTAAAAATATCTGTAGTATTTAAATTCAAATTATATATTAAAACATTGAGGATAATTTACTGTTTCATTTTTCTTACTTTAATCAATACTTTCAGGGATTTTTTTTTAAAAATGATTATTTTGTTGTCAAAAAAAAAAAAAATGTTCAAAATTAAAATCTTTTAAAATTTCGGACACTTCTAAACATGAATAATTTTTAAACTTCTGTATTACATTATTTGCAAAAATTTATATGCATTGTTAAAAACCCTATTTAAATCTTTTAGTTTTTCATAATTTTAAAGCCAGATATTCAGGGCATCTTACATAGAATCCCTTGTTTTGTATTGTTCAGATAACAAATTATATTTGAATTTTGAATGTCTGAACATTAATTTCATTCAAAGAGAATTTTAATTTCAAGAGTTTATATTTTTTAACTTGAATCTTCAAATAAAGAGTATTTAAAAGCATCTGGACAAATTTAGAGTTAACATTTGCGCATATAAATAAATATAAAGATCCTTTTTAAATTGAAGTTAAAAAAATGTATATTTATGCATAATCCCTCATCATTCATGTTCCCTTAGTGGTTGACTGAAGAAAAGGTTATTAAAATTTGGACATTTTTATAATCTTAACCATGCAAAACTAGGAATTTTGTATTAGCTCCACTAAAATTCTGCATTGGAATTTCGAAAAAGATATTTATGCGTAACTCACATACTCAGTTGAAAAAACATATATATTTACGATAAATACTAATAATTCTTTGGATATTTAAAATTATCATATGATTAATTTTTTAATATATATATACACATATATATATATATATATTCGACTTCTAATATTTTTCAAGTATTCCTTAAATTTCATATAATTTAATTAAGTGAGGGGATATTAAAGTCGCACTCTCTCTCTTCTCTACTCAACTTCTTGAGGGCTTTTGGCGACGGTCCTGTGGCCGGGGTATCAGGTGGTCAAGGTATCGAATCATGATTGGCATGTCTCGAGTTCGAGCCCAGTGCCACAAAAGACCCGCCGTGTAGGGCAGCGATGCACGTTAAATATATCGAGAGGTGAAATGGCTCAACATCCCAGAGAACACCTTCAAGGACCTAAGTGACTCTTCCTGCTCGTCTCGCAGGAGTCCGCTCTGCGAAAGGTGGTTATTCTGGCTTTTGACAGATGGTCACATTAATGTGACTGGACTATATATATATATATTCGACTTCTAATATTTTTTCAAGTATTCCTTAAATTTCATATAATTTAATTAAGTGAGGGGATATTAAAGTCGCACTCTCTCTCTCTCTTCTCTTCTCAACTACTTGAGGGCTTTTGGCGACGGACCTGTGGCCGGGGTACCAGGTGGTCAAGGTATCGAATCATGGTTGGCATGTCTCGAGTTCGAGCCCAGTGCCACAAAAGACCCGCCGTGTAGGGCAGCGATGCACGTTAAATATATCGAGAGGTGAAATGTCCTCTCGTTGGTGTGGTAGTTAGGAGAGGGGGTGCCAGCTCAGGTGTCGCCCTCGTCATCTGACCATGCTTCAAAATTACGAGGTCCATCACTAAAAGCCCTCGTGTAGCTGAACAGTGCGACGTTAACATTCACTCACTTGGCGACGGACCTCGTAATTTTAAACCATGGTCAAGTGACGAGGATGACGCTTGAGCATCGCTCCCTTACACGGCGGATCTTCAGAGGTGCTGGGGTCGAACTCATGACACGCCAGCTACGAGTCCGTTACTTTGACCATTAGGCTACCGCGGCCTCACAATGTGGTTGAAAACTGCATGTTATGAGTAAAAATATGCTGAAACATTTGATATGAACTCTTATAATAGAGGATTTTTGCATAGAAGATAGATGTGTGATATGCTAAAATGACAATATGTAAAAGTTATGAGAATATCGATGACAATTTTTGAAAAATTCAATTTAAATTTCAGTTTGAAACTTATTCGGTTTTTTTTCGCATTTAATATTAAATATATATATAGTCGCGATAACAAATTAATAGTTTAACGCATTCATAGATTATAAAAAAACAAAGGTATAAATGACATTGTTGGGAATAATAAGTTTTTATAGTTTTGAATTCAGACTTCTTTGCAGGAGTGTAGACTATTAAAAGGCTGATGTAGAAGTTAGAAAACTAATATTTAAAATATATGGAAAACAATATCTGCAATTCCATGATCTTGACGAGCAGAAGACGGCATTTTTACTTAGTAGGGCAGAGTAAGCATAAGGTAGGAGCTTGTGGAGTAAACAACCAGGCCTCTGCAGTTTTGGCAGGTAATGAACTCCCATTTGTTGCTTTCAGTAAGGAATATAAAAATAACAAACACAAAAATAAGTCATGTAAAATTTTATATATTTTAATAACAATGAATTGTGAACGCAGTTTTATATTTCGTTCTCGTAATCTTTACTCCTTTTAAAACATGTATTGACAAATTACTCTCCTTTTGTATATTTATAAAATTTTAAAAATATAATGGTTATCTTACCCACAACATTTTAAATTAGGGGCGGCAACTGTGTAGCTAAGACGTGCCAAACCAATCTGTCAGTATCAATCAGCGTGCCACATAGTAGGAAATTTTTGAAATCCTTCGATTCTTACGGTAATATTTGCAGATTTAAAGAATGGAGGTAAATAATTTAAATTTACAGTTTTATATTTTATATTAATTATGGATCAATAAAATACATTGATTAACGTAAAAATAAACAATATAAAATGTTACTATTTCTTCAACAAAGATAAAAAAAATTAAAAATGTATGTTTCCAACATATTTACTTAAACAAGAAATAGACAAAGTGAAATAAATATAAATGATTCCCTTCATTACAGTTAAATAAAAATTGTAATTCGAATTAACTCTTTCACGACTCTTCTTTCATATCGCAAAACCAGGGGTATAATGCATGACACGATTCTGAGCATTCAGTTGTTAAACAATTTCTTTGTGGAGTCGAAATATTTTTCATATTAGGAAAGATTTTTTACTTTGATATGCCGAATCATAAGTGGAAAGCAGAGTACATGCAATTTTCTTTTTTCAACAATTAAATCCCCTAGCAATAACACTCAATTATTTACAAAATAGCTGTAAATTTATCCTTAGAATTATCTTTCAGATTATTTTGTAGTTCCATAAATGTCCATAACTCAGAAGATGTTTGTCAAATAAGGTCTATTATGAACTTCCATCCACTCAAGAATTGACAAATTTATAGAGTAGTGCTGAGTGCCACTAAGAATTGTACCACGTGCCACAGGTCCATAGATTGCCGACACGTTTTAAATGTTCTTATTAACTAACCATCTCCTATTCAAACACAATTTATATGATAAAAAAGGGTTTTCATTCATTTTGTAGGGAATTGTATTAGATTCAACCATAAATAATTTTGTGTATCAAAAATATTACGTTGTTTCGGGGATCGCCTTAGAGCAAAACGAAAGGAATTTGACATAATTGTAGTAAGTTTCTCTAAAACGGGAAACGTTCACTTTCAAAATACACTGCGTAATGTGGTTTTAGGTGTACAAAGTTATATTCACTATTATTCCTAAAATAAATTTTGATATTTTGGTTTTTCGTTACGTTTTGAAGTTATTTCTTCAAATATACTTCTCCATTACATTTCTTTCAAACTTGCTATTTTCTTTTGCGTCCACGGTATCCTGATGGTCATGGTTATGAACTCGTGTCCAGTGTTCGAGCCCTGGTACCACAAAAGTTTAGCGTTGAAGAGGAGCTGATGCACGTTAAACACGTCGAGGTCAAAAGTCCTCACGTTGGTGTGATGTGGAGTTTGGAAGGGGAGTTATCAGCTCAGGTATCATCCTCGTCACTTAACCGCGTTTCAAAATTACGTAGTCGCTCGTCAGTAGCCACCGTGTTGACTTAGAATGCAATATAAACCCTTGACGTGTGCACTTGAGTTAATCCGAGTACGCTAAACAGTTCCAAATATGCACATTAGATATAATTCAAACGAGGTCGCATTTTATGCTGCTGTAATTTTCTCCCTCAAATATCAGCGAGTGCCGTCTGCACTCGTGATATTTGACTGTTGTTTCTTATATTTACGATTTAGTCGTTAAACATCAAAAACTTGGATAAAATATTTGTATAAGAAATTAAGGGAAAAGAAATACTTAGATTTTAGAAGTAAATTACTAGAAAATTTACATAAAATTATTACTATGAAACAAATATTATCCAGTATCATTGCGTATTCAAAGATTTGAACGTCGAGATAGATAAGCTTTGAACATAAAAGATTTATTGACGTTTTATCTGATGTGTAAATTTTAATTGAAAAATGTACACGGCACACAAACTCAGACATTTGTATCTGTCAGTATCCGAAACACGTCATTTACACCGATAATATCTTCCATTTGGAAAACATTTCGGCAACTCTTGAGGAAGTGGGTGGTCATCCAGAGCTCCCTTCAACGGAATTTCCAAGAAAGGAAAAGCCGTTTTCCAATTAGTTTATCTTTCTCTTTTGAAGCGGTGATGCCCATTCCTGCCTGAATCCCCACTATTTTTCGTGAATAGTCTATTCCAAACAATAATCTCCATTTCTATTGGTATTACTGCTTCTTACCAAAATCTCTCCCAAATTTCATTGGAAAGCTCCTCTTATAAAAGCTTAAATAAATATATATATAGCTACCATTTGCTTTTCGAATCCTTTTAAGAAGGGCTTTTGGTTTATCTTAAAAAATGAATAGTGATTCTGAAAATGAATGTTTGATTGAAGAGAGAAGTTCGGATGAAGAATTTTCATCCTCTGAAAGTGAGTCTGATGATGATTGCTTGGATAGTGCTAGAGACTGGTGTCAAATAGATGTTACCTCTCCTCTACCGAGTCATCCTAAATTTCCATTTACTGGAAATCCAGGAATAAAAGTATGTATCGGGGATTCTAGAGATCCTTTTGAATATTTCAACCTGTTCCTTGACGATGAAATGTTCTCATTTATTGTAGAGGAAACAAATAGATACGCCAAATCATTCTTTGAAAATGCAGAATTGACACCTGGTTCTAGGGCTCTAAAATGGAAAAATACGAACAAGGAAGAGATGAAAAGATTTATCGCTCTGTTGCTCCTACAAGGCGTAGTACAAAAACCTGTGGAACAGTGGTTTTGGTCGAAAAGACCAATTCTATCCATTCCATTTTTTGGAAAAGTGATGGGTGAGGTGCGCTATGGACTTTTGATGAAGTTCCTGCACTTTGCAAATAATGAGTCCAGTAGCGATTTAGATCATAACACGAAGCTAAAAAAAATAAGAGAGTTTCGCAATCTAATAGTACATAAGTTCAAATCTGTGTATGTACCGAAACCGGATATATCAGTGGATGAATCGCTGATAGCATATAAAGGTCGATTAAGTTGGAAACAATATATTCCTCAAAAACGAGCTCGTTTTGGAATTAAATTGTTTCAGTTATGCGAATCAGAAAGTGGCTACATTTGGAACTCGTTGATATACACGGGAAAAGGTACTGCCTTCAACGAAAACTATAACGATTATGGTCTTTCAACGAAAAGTGTCCTGACTCTTATCCACGAATTGAAGGGGAAAGGCTATTGTTTATCCACTGATAATTTCTATACATCACCTGAATTAGCGGAATTACTGATTGACAGTAAAACGGATATCTGTGGAACTTTACGACCAAACCGAAAAGGTTTACCTGTTTCATTTAAAAGTTCTACACTGAAGAAAGGGGAGATTATAGCCTTCCAAAAGGGTAAAATGTGTGTTTTAAAGTGGAAGAATAAAAAACCCTTGCATATGCTTAGCACTTTTCATAACGCTGACATGATGGAAGTGAAAGCTAAGAAGGGGGATTCTGTGAAGCTGAAACCAAAAGCGTGGGTGTTTTATAATAACAGCATGGGGGGTGTTGATAGATCAGATCAGTGTCTATCTTACAATCCTGTTGCCCGAAATCTACAGCGAAAATACTACAAGAAGATTTTTCGACATTTGTTAAATCAAATTGTGTGGAATTCCTTCGTTATCTTTAAAAAAAATGGCGGGATTTTAAATCATATTGGTTTTCGAATGAAACTGATAGAACGATTGATAGAAGAAGGAGGTAGTGATTCTAGTTCTCAAAACTTTGTTTCCCCTAAAATTTTTGAAAATGTAGTCTCTTAATTGGAAAGCACTTCCCTTCATATGTAGAAAGTGACTGTTCAACAAAAAAAAACATCGCGAAAATGTGTGGTATGCAACCTTAAGATAAATGATAATGGAAAACGCATTCGAAAAGAAACTCGTTTTCAATGTGAAGACTGTAATGTTGGACTGTGTGTGCAGTGCCGTGTTTCGAAAAATATCACACTGTGACATTTCTGTAAACGACATGTATGTGTCTTTCTCATACTTCTTTGATATTTTTTGCTATTTATACCTGTTAAAATTATTTTTTTATAAAAGGTTTTTTCTAATTAATTGTAAATTGAATAAAACCTTTTCTTACAATTATATGTATTTGAGGATGAAATCTGATTTACTTTATTCAGGAAATTTTTAGTAAATTTTATTTTCTTAGCCAACTTATTTCTTTTAAAACATGCATATTTGTGTATTATATAATTAAATTTCTAACTATCTAAAATTATGTCTGGCTTTTTTCTTCATTAAAATCTTTCAGGATTTTACAAATTATCTTGCCATTATTCATTATGTACTTAATAAGGAAAAATATATCTAAATATAAATAATTTCTGTCCTAATAAACATATAATTGTTTTTAGCTACAGTTTGGAAAATGCATTGAAATTTGTATCGGGACAGGATTTTAACATATAATGAATGTGTTTTTGACTTCCATTATGTTATATATTTATCTTTCATTCTTTTTACAGTATGAGTAGAAGTCGTAAACAGTTTTGTCACAGTAAAATTAATTTTTGTTTTATATTCAAATTATACTATTATATTGATTCTGAAAATAATAGGTTAGTTTGACAAGCCATTATTTCACAATTTTAAAGTATTGAACAGTTTTGAAATTTTTAAAACTTTTCTAAAATGTTAAATTATTAAAAATATTTAGTTATTGTAAGTGATTAATATTTCTTAGATTATTGGAAACAAAAAGTATAAAATTTAAAATATATCTCTTTGTTGAATTTTAATAATTATTTTTATGGCTAAACCTGGAAAAAAACCAATTTTTTTTTTTAAATATTAACATTAAGATATTTTTAAAAAATAAAATCTAGAGCTCTCAGACCTAAATCCATATGAGCTTTTATAGAACATATGTAAGGGAACATTTACAAGATATTTCAAGACTATCTTGAACAGGAAGAACGCCTTAGGGATTAGAAAACATTCTCATCTTCAAAATTAAAAATCTGAGAAAAACATATTTAAAATTTGTAAAGGCATAAAAAATTCCAATGCCTGTAAAGCTTTAATTTTTTAATCTATTACTATCCAACTTATGCTCTACATGAAAATTCTACTTGAAATAAATATGACTGAAATATCCTTTTAATTCAAAATATTCTAAGACATAACATTGATAACAACTGTTAATTTGATCAATTATTCACTTTTATAAGAACCTTATATATTCACAAGAGTTTTAAATGCAAAATATTTATACAGAAATTAGTAGTTATACAAACGTAATCCAGAAATCACCAAGTTTGTAAATAATATCTATTTTTCTCAGTTCCCCATCGTGGCAGTTAAGCAATGTTCAAGTTTTTGTTGCATGACTTTAAAATACTGCAGTGTAATACTACAATAGATTTATTATAATGTAGTTTGTGGTACATCAGGGAAATATATTGAGTTCATTCTGCAACATTTGTATTCTGTAGTCTAATTGTAATATTACCTGAAAAAGCTGCATTTTAGATTTACCATTTTCAGTCATATTCCATCCCTTTCAAGTATTATTTCTCACAGTACCCTGCGTACATTTTGGTCAAGGCATTTTTCAAAAGAAAAAAAATTAATGATTAATAGAGCTTTTAAATTATATAAACTATGTGTCAAAAAATATATTGGTCTTTAAATCAATCTTAATTAAGTAAATGTGAGAAAACTCAAAAAATTAAAAACATGAGCAAACAGAAATGGTTTTAGAAATTAAAATTGTAGTTAATAGACATTTCACACGAAATATTGGATTGTGTTAAAAATATTTTTAATTAATTCAATCTAGGAATGCAAAAATGCTTTAAAATGAAATCGAATGTAAAATCAAAACTCAGAAAATTAAAATTTCTTAAAACCTAATTGGTTTTTAGATCAGAAATTGAGCAAGTTTTCCAAATATATGAAATATATATTTGCAATAAATTGGGTGAAGTTTCTGTTGGCCGTGAAGTGGAGAAAATGTCCATTTCACAATCCTCGCCCTAGGCCCCAGCTGTGAATGAGAAACCTCCCCTTTCGACAACACAGAGACTGAAAAGCAATAAAATCATCCCCTGCAAAACCATTTGAGGACCTTCTGAAGTTTTAACAGGGGAAGGCATAAAATTGCTGTGCGTTTTCGAAGCAGTTCGCTAAATTTATCTGAAACATTTTCGCTACCGCTAGCTTTGAAAAAGTAGACTGCTTTCGAAGTGAAATTGAATTAGCGGGTCATCCACTCAGAAGGTTAAGACTACGCAAACACTAAACCATGACAAACACGAGCTCTTATCGAAGCGAAGGTAGACTTTTGGCCATGCATGGTATATTTTTCTTTTAAATTCTGAAAAATTTTTTTCGCTGCACAGTCATGTGTTGAGTTTATTTGTTTTTAAGCATCTTGGCTTTTATCAGCATATTCTTTAATGTTAACAAACAGTATGATGTATTGCTCGAGTATTGTGATCATAAACCAAGCATCACAGGATAGAGATTTTATTCAATATAATAACGTTTCTGCATATTCCAGTATTTTGATTATGTGTTTTCCACCACACATAAACTTCTTTATTCTTTACTGAGTTAATTTTAAATATTCTAACACAGTTGTAAAGTAAACACATTTATTATAATCAATATGCTACGAATCTTTCTTTTGTTTTATACAAATATAAATAAAGTTTGCCTGCACTTGGAACTCATACTTTTTGTTAAATTAAGTTCACGATGCACGTCTGTTGATTAATGTTCATTAACTTAAAAAATGACTACATAAATTCATATTGCCCTTATTTAACTTATTAAGGCAATACACAAAGAGGTTGGGTAAGATGATTAGACAAGTATAATTAGATCGGTGGCATTTTTAACAGATAAAGCTCTCTACTCACGCACTGCCAAAGATTCAAATACAAATACGGTAGCGAGACTAGCGGACGTAAACTATCATATAATTAATTACAGTATAAAAGCTAAGTGGCTTAAGTCTATTTAATAGAAAGGAATTTTATTATTTTTAATGAAATGATCCTATTACCATGCATGACGACAAAGCACTTAAATTCCTCTTATACTCAAATACCTTTTATAATAGAATAAATACTCCCAAATCCTTTAGACACGTTGTATTAAATCTTTTTCTTTGAGCACGCTATGTATTATATTCATTAAATATCGGTAAGAAACACGCTTATGAATTTCATCACGTGCGCTGTGTCTCGTAACTTTTGAAATAAAGTAATATTTATTTGTTTTATTAGATTGATATTAAGAATTGAATTTTACTTGCTTTTCCCGTACATCCGGGGCTGTTGAATTCTGTTATAAAGGGAAAAAAATGGAGGTTTTCTGTGACGCATTTATAAGTAATTTTTAGGAAAAGTATTTATTTTATGGCTAGTAAAACATAGATTTAGAAATATACCTCAGTAAATAAAAAAAAAAAAACTAAGTTAAAATTTTTACATACTGCATTTTCTTTTTTGTATTTCTGATTTGCCAACTGTTAAAAATAGTTTTAACTTATCCCCTTTGTTAGTTAATAATCAATGGTCTAAATCGGGGGTCGGCAAACTAAGACACGCGCACCAGTTTTGTAACGCGGTGCACTCCAAACCTCTCAACAATTTTGTCAATTTTTGAGTAAAGTTGATCATTATCGAACTAACAACTTCAGAATTATGGAATGGGGAATTCACGGAATCATTAAAAAACCTGGAAGATAATATTATTGATAATCTGAGAGGTATTTTAAATCGTTGGATAATTTAATTGCTTTGAAGAGAAAATTGTCCGTGCTTTCCGCTTTTGGTTCTACTTATCTGTGTGAACAATTCTTCTAATATGAAAAGTATTTTGAGTCTGCAAAGAAGTTGTTGAACACGACTTATTCACGAAATCAACTGAACATTCAGAAATAGTGTGAAATATAAATGTCCAAATTATATATTTCCGGCATTGAAGTATAAAATAAAGCTCGCAAGGTAAAAAAAAATTGCATTAAAATATTTAATTATATTGTAAAAATATTTATAATTTGTGGCTATTTCTTATTCAATTACTGATATTAGGTCACTCTCTCCGTATACGTATATATCTTAATCAAGTTTTCAATCTTAAGAAAAATACTTTCTATTCATCCATTCAAGTTCAAATATATTTCTTTTAAACTTGTAGTTGACGACACTTGATGTTAACACATTCATTCAAATATTAATTCATTGACTAAATTAAAAAATGAATAAATATTAGCACAGAAAAATATTATTCCAATAATATATAAATAAAGGAAAATCGTTTGTTGTGTCCCTGTAGCGGAATGGATAGCACGTTGGACTTCTAATCCAAAAGTAGTGGGATTGGATCCCACCTGCGATTGCCTAATTTCTGAGAGCATGATTTATTTTTTACTATACTATTTTATTAGAATAATTGAATTTAATTGATGCATAAATAGCAACAAACAAAAAAAGTGGCTGTGCTTATGATCACACGTTAGAAGTGATAACTTTAAATTTTGTAATGTTATTTCAGGGATTAGTTAGGTGAAAAAAACAAGAGGATATTAGTACTGTCCTATAAAAATATTTACTCATATGTCAGTACTCATAAAGTAATATTTTTGTGCGAAATATACAATCATATTTGGGAATTAATTGTATTCTAGACAGGAAACAATAGGTTTATGGTAGCTGAAATAGGTTATAATTCCTTTCGATTCAAAATTTTATTTAAATATCTATTATTTAAATATCTCGTTGTTCCGTACTTCCTCCTGCTTTATTTGGATCATTTGACATAATTAAGTTGAATTTTGATTTAAAAAAATAATTAAAGGTTTTTATTTGTTTTTTGAAAAATCTACTTTAAAATTTCTACTTAAAATCATAACAATTTGTTCAGAATACCCAATCCGACTTTGTGAATTTTGGTTGTAATTTAATAATACTCATTTCTATCAATGAATTAATTTAATTAAGGGGATAGAGTAACACATGTAGTTGATTGCAAATAGAGGAATCTTGGTCAAACCCTTTAAAAAAAGGATTTAATCAGAAGATTTATATCACATAATTTCTGACTTATACTAGCTCTTTTGTCATTGTATGGCAGTTTTGCACAAATATATCTGGTGCTGCTGCTAGGGGAAAGTCTTCTTAATTATATTTTATTTAATATAACTTTTTCTTAATACCTGTATACGTAGTTTTGTTATTTTAAATTTTTAATTGTTTTAATTTTCTTTTTAGAATCAAAGTATATTTAAGTAATATGATTAATAGAACTATTTGTTCATTGTTGTTCCGATTCGCCTAAAAATAGATTTTTATTCTCACGCTCACTGCAATATTGTTAATGATAATTATACCATTTACTTAGTTCTGTAAAAATTTGTCCTTTTTCTACATTTTATGATTAACTCTAGTGTAAAATTTATCTTTATCTCTAAGCCTATTTTTTAAAAATATTACGTTTCATTTTCATACTTCAACTAGAATTAGAATTAATTCTGCATTCATTTTATTAGAAAGAGGTAGCGTGGAGGGGGGAGCCCCACTTAGATCGTAGCTAGGAACTTTACTTTTACAGCTATTGGTGGGGGGACGAACAAAGTGCGTTTTAGAGTGGCGAAGCGTCTCTTCTTTCCTTTTTAGAGGTGTGTATGTTCGACTGAAGATAAAAAAAACCAAATGAGCGTTATATTTCCGAGCATGACGTTCAGTCAAGTTCACTCTCTAGCAAAACGCGCCTATAGAAGTTATCACTTCAAAAAATAGTCCAAAATCCTATGACACTTAATATTATGCTTCTATCATCTGAATATACAAATTTTGTGTAAATAATTTGTATTTCAGTGTTTTATGCATTTATATATTACTCTATTTTATATTTATTTCATGTTGAAATTGTACTATTCACAAGCAATACCGTCCCTTACGTTAAAATGGCGATTCAGTGAGAACTTGGCGAAATCTTGGCGGTAGAGTGAAGTTGGCATCATTTTTGGCGACCACGTTGGCGGCCAATTTGGCGACTTTGGAGACCATTTTGGCACTATTGGCGATCACGTTGGCGAGTTCGGAACCCTCTGGAATCTTCTACAAAGTAGTAGATCTCTCCACTAATGTCACGAGCGGTTATATCTATGGAAGTTTCTGTCGCGCCTATAAAAACGATCCTCACCGGTACGGCGGACAGTCTTGATTAAGCCAGCGAGTCGTGGGGATTGTTTGACTAGCGATTAGCTCGGCTGTGCTTGTGAATAATCTTTACTTACGTGTATTTTTAAACACTGTTTATTGTGTTTGATTGCTGTTGAAGGTGTGAGGACCTTCGGATATTTACCCTGTGAATATTATCGATGAATCCTGTATTGAAAAGATTGGATTTTTGTTAATAAATTCGCATCGCTGTTAAAGAAATGTTTATTTTTTTGTGATTGTTTTGCATAAAATTCAAGAACCGGATCTACGTATTAATATTTATAATAAATGTAACTATTTAATAAAAATTAATTAAGGTAAAATGTTTCTTTGTTAATCCAAGTAGGAATTGACTTATTTTTTTTGTTACTTATTATATATTTTACTGATTAAATCTAAAAAATACACAATATTAAATATAGGTACAGATTAAATTTTTTATTTATGCTGATGGAATAGTTGTATTTTATTTTTATTTTAATGTTGATGGAATAGATGTATTTGCTGTTTATTTTTACGTTAATAAATACGAGAGTTGGGGCAAAAGTCATGTCAACTGTTTTTTTTTCTTCTTGAAGGTACCAGTCCGGTTGGAAAATGTGACATATACAGACGAAAGTACAAGGTTTTAACTACATGTGTGGACAAAGGATAGTACAGAAGTATCGCAAAAAACTAAATTATTACGGTAGTATATAGGGGAATATGGTCTTCACGGTGCAAAAGAATGACAAAACAGTTCACAGTACACCCACCGTGGTACTGTACGGTATGATAAGGCATTATTTTCAAGGGCTTCCACTAATTCACTGTGGTATTCCATCGCATTTTTCTCTCGGAGAACGGATATTTTGATTTAAGAACGCTGCTCAACACGGGATACTTCCATTACAAGACACTCACCAACTGACTGATTTCACAGACCTCGCTGCGCTACTACCAGCTATCACAGAGCCATCTGTTCTTTTGTATACACACTATGCCCGAAGAACTTTCATATGACATATATACGTTTGTGATCCATTCACATATAAATCAGAAGAAAAAAATAGTTACCATGACTTATGCCCAAACCCTCGTATAATTAAATAATGCATAATTAATTTAAAATCAAACTGAATCTGTATTCTGGACCTCTAATCCATAACACTGCATACATTTTTCAAATATATCCTGCTGTGGAGTATCCGGAATCGTATTGATAGATTGGTTTATTACACACAACAGCAACAAGTTTGCGAATACCTGGTCTGAATCATGGGTGGGTAAACAGCAGTCCACCAAGAAAGTTAAAAAAATCCACCTTGAAAAGATATTTTTCTCCCGTGTGTTATCGAAGGTTCTCCTCCTGCTTGCATTAGATAGTACCGTAGAAAACATTATAGAAAAACATAATAGGTAGGGATTGTGCAATATTGGATTAAAAGTTCAATGCCTGCATTCGGTTTTTCTTAAATTTTAATACCGGGATGCCGGTTTTAATATCGGTAGTGGAAATTTTAGAAAAAGAAAAAAAAAACACACAGGCTCTTTTTTTTATTTACATTTGCCAGTTTTATAAGAAAGTGTAAATATCACAAAAAATAATTTGTAACTGATGCATTATAAGAGTATATAAAGAATCACAAAAGAAGTAAAGAAACATCTTATTTATTCAAATCACACAAAAAAAAAAACTTTCATTATCACTATTCAGTCTGTGATCTGGGGTTTTCATCATATAAATAATAAAACCAAACCGAAGCATTATCAACTGATTTTTTTATATTCTTTAAAGTATTTTTATTCACTTTTATGGTTTATTATTTATGAATATCTATATAATAAATCCGAAAAAATTATTTCGAACCCTAAAATATGATATGCAAATACAATATGAATAAAAAACTCGCTAATTTAAAAATATATCGAAATATTACGCACTTTCTTTGCATCTACAACCTTGTTTTCTCAGATATGAACATCAGACTAAGAATCCTGTGCGTGTGCAGTATCGTTCTCAGCTGCAATAGGATATTTTTGGTCCACATCCTTGTATGATTCACATATTATGTCACTTATCTTAATTGTAGGATAAAACTCTTTGTATTCGCAATCTAAATAATTTCAACTGTTAGGGAGACATAAAAGCAAAAACGTGTATTATTTTGCTATGCTGGCGATTCCTGAACTTAGAGTGAGGACAATTAAAAAATTCCTAAAAGTAAATACCAAAATACCGGTATATATTTAAGCTTGTGAATACCGGTATAACAAAAGTATATGAATGGCTCAAAATACCGGTATTCGATGTCCCGGTATACCGGTATTGCAATCGCTAGTGATACTGTACACTTGTCTCATTTAACTGATTCTAATTTGAAATGTGCTTGCATTAACAAATAATGCTAGCTGGTATACACGTTCTTCGCATGGGTAAATTGAAAAGTTAAACTATACAGATTGAAGGTTAAGGAAGTTTTTTAGGAGTTAATTTTACGTGGATTGCAAATTAAATAAAAAAAAAAATGAAAAAAAAAGCTTTTGCATATCTCAGCCGAACAAAAAAAAACCATATTTGTTAAATTTTAAATCTAAAAGTTTATTATTTGATAAAAAGGATTTTTTTTTATTTATAACGTCCCGTAACTCTCTAGTGGGTTGTGTGACTTTTGAAAACACCTTCCAAAGCAGATATCTGTTCAGCAAAAGTAACACATTGTTCAACATTTTGTGTAATGAGCGCTTAAAATAGTGTAAATAATTTACATCTGGATGAGCAAAACATTATTATTACTTTCTGTTGTTTTTATTTTTTGTTAAAATTGTAAGATTCGCAAGCAACGCCGTTCCTTACATTATAATGGCGATTCAATGGAAACAAAGCGAAATATTGGTGATAGATGCCAACTGGTGAACACGTTGGCAACTTGGCAATTGATTGAAAGGTGCAGAAGTTGATAGGCTGTAGCGCCACCTGGTAGGGCGCTGCAACAAGGAAGATAGCACAAAAAGCTTCTCCACAAAAAATACATATACATTTTAATTTCCACGATTGAACGACGTTGGAGCGAAGCGAATTCATATATACAAACATCCTGAAATTAGTGCAGTAAATAAATCAAATAAAACTGCAACTATTTTATATCTATTGATTTTTCAAGTTCTCGTCGGATGCCAAATATTGCTCTGATTTAATTTTGCCGAAAGTACCAGAGCCAAATTTATACCTAAGCGATCTTTTATATGCCACATAATCATATGATATACATGCCTACGATTTTCCCAACCAGAAAATCTATCGAATTCAGCCGGGATTGAACCCAACATTTAAAGCTTACGAATTGGGCACGCTACTATCATAAAACTATCATAAATTATGGGGAAGAAAAGCGAATAGTTTCATCAAAAATTTCAGTATGCTTCTACCTTTTTTACGGTTGGCTAGTAGTCACGAACACATGACCAAAGTTGTCGAGTATTGGATTCGAGTCCTAGTGCCAGTGAAAGTACCGTATGGGGGAATCAACGTTATATCTAAAGAGACTCACGTCAAAGTCCACCCATTGACGTGGTGCGAAAGTTAAAAAAATAGAGGTACCAGCTCAGGTACCGTCCTCGTCACTTAACCGTAGTTCTTAATTTTGAGGTCCATCGACGCAAAATTAAATCAAACTCTGCCTCAGTTCCACCTCTTTTCTCCAGCTTATTTTGGGGGCCTTGATAGCCTAGTGCTCAAGGTATCAGATCGTGGCTGGCTTGTCACGAGTTCAAGCCCAGTACCACTAAAGACCCACTGTGTAGGGAAACGATGCACGCTGAATCTGTCGACAGCTTAAACGTCCTCAAGTTGGTGTTATTGTTAAGAGAGGGGGTGTCATCTCAGGTGTCGTCCTCGTCACTTGACCATTGTTCAAAATTACGAGGTCCGTCGCCAAGAGCCCTTGTGAAGCTGAACATTGCGACGTTAATACTCACCTACTCATCCCACTCATTTTATAAACCTGAATGTATTTTCAAAAATAATTTTCTTAATACTAAGGGTTCAAAATAAAGGGTTTTTTTTCCAATTTTACACAGAATTAACTATTTTCTTTCCTATTTTTTTAAAAATTTTAACGTACAGTGAAAATCGCTTAACATGAGACTGAGAGAACTGAAATATTTTTTTTTTGTGTAAAAAGAATTTCGTGTGTTGAAGGATATTCCAATTTATATATATTCAAAATAATTTAGTTTATTATATATAGTACATTTCATTTGCATAGATACATATATTTGCATGTATTTAATAAAAATCAATAAAACAATAACTCTTACAAAACTTAATGAAATTTAACACAAAAAGAGCAAATTAATTTATTGAGTTTTTTAGAATATAATCTGACAGCTTCTTTGCATTTTTTTAGCATCAAACTGTCAACAAATTGTTTGGTGCCGTCCGTTTTATAATTCATTTCACCATTGGAATGTGCATCTAAGTAACTGCGCATACTTTTCATGACGTTCCTCATTTCGGATGACGTGGAAACAGCAGATACATTTGTGACGAATCTGTACGGAACATTTCCACTAATATTCTTAGGCGTCTTTTTGGGGATTATAAATTCGCGTATATATATTTCCAATCAACTCCAAAAAGTGGACGGGATATGCAAAGTAGATAGGGTATTTAAGTAGAGCGTTGTAAGCTAGCAAGGATGAAGGCTATTGAGCCAGCAGCATTAGCCTCACATTTAAAGGATTCCATTGGATTACGTTAGTGAAGCCTTATATTGCTGTTATTCTACGAAAGAATCTGGAAAGCTGATATACCAGGTGGTAAATATAATTTATTTACGCTTAAAATAAGCGTTAGTTTAATAAAATTAGTTAAAGTTAATGAAAGCTAATATTTCGAGTTATGTGTATTTCTCAGACCTCCTATTTCGGTACACCTTATTTGATCTTGCGCGTAATTATTAATTAATTTCACAATTCGTAATTTAATTTAATATTAAAGGTAAACCCCTTTTGTTTGACGTAACATAGAAATATTATGTTATTAGAGTTTCTTATATTTGAATTGGTATAATAAATACAAGTTATTACTATACAAAATGGCTCTTAGGAATTCTTTGCCTCAAATTAATCTTGGTGTCCAGGGTGGAACCCAGGGGGGGTTCTCACACATTATTCTTTTCCTTTACGTCTTCGAAATCTATATCAATGATATTTTTTATCTTCGAACAAACTCCAAATTGACTGTCTGAAATAAATGGGGTTGTACACATATTATATAATCATCTATTGGAGCGATTTCTTCCAATGGTACAGTATATGACAATCTAATAATACAGAAACTTTCTAAAGCACTTCATTACGTGTCGGCAAAGTTTCAATATTCAGAAGGGAAATCTTTTCGTGTTAAACGAATTTTTCGTGCTAAGAAAAATAAAATACATGGAAAAATATAGTTTTTTTGGGGACTGTTGTATCATATCGTGTTAACCGATATTTCGTCAAGGGGACGGTGGACCTCACTGGCATAGCTAGCCCTAAGGGGGCCCTGTATCAAAATTCCTTGGGGGCCCTTTTATGAAAATAGGAGTTCTGTCAATGTGTGATGATTGGTATTTCTCAATTTTTTCTTACATATGTTGGGACCCCGTATCACTGATACGGTTGATACGGCAGTAGCTACGCCTTTGGTGGACCTTCACAATGTCAAATTTTGGTCAAAATAGCGATTAGGATTTTTTAGACTAATAATATTCCTTATGTTTCATTGAATAGAATAGAATTCATAGAATTTTGTCATTTTTATGAATAATTACTGAGTTATTTTTATTTTATTAGACAGAAATTAATGTTTAAAATGTATTTTTCTAAGTTCGTAAAATTTCCCCTTTATTGTTACGTAAAATGTTCTTTGCTTTTCATGTTACGTCATATCTTCATAACTTATGGAAGATGAAATAGTTCACAAATTTGTGGATTAGTTTTCTAAAAAAATTTAGCACATCATATTTTGTGATGTTTTGAATACCTTGAATGTGTGATAATTGGTGAAATATTTCATGTAGTACAGAAAATGTATCTTTTTTTCATCAAATTTTATTCTGAATTAAAAATCCATTCACAGATCTAATTTGCTGTAGCTCATAAATACTAGTATATAAAACAAACATTATGTACATACCTTAAAAACTATTGCATAAGGAGCATTTCTAAAAATAGTTTAAGAAAATTAATTAATTTTGAAAAAAAATTGCTTATACACTGCTGGACAATTGCTAAGGACGGATAACACTATCATCCATAGCAACCACAAGATGAAAGGAAGCAAAATGTGGAAAATTAGAATAAGTGCGGGATATTAGTAAGAAGAAGTATGAGTATGCAAAATTTTTTTTCCACGTCTGTTCATCACGTGATAGCGTTCATAAGAGCTTTAAAGGATTTGACGCGTGTGGACAGTTGTTGTTTCAAGTCAAAGTTTTACAGGAAAGATTTAATAGACGAACTTAAAATTTTTGGCATGTCTTCCCGACATCACATAGATGATTTTATGCGTGGCCGAATTATTGGAAAGATCGAAGAGAAGGGCGAAAATAACAGATGTTGCCAGGGAGTTCGACATCACTCACAGCGTTGTTTCACGGCTGTGGAAGTCATTTAAAACTACTGGAACGTGTAGTAGACGGCACGGGGAAGGTCGTGTTAGAAGTACGACGCCTGCAGAAGACAGATATATCGTCCTATCAGCAAAAAGGAACAGGCGCACCACTGCTCAGCAGGTGGCAAATCAGTTTCTTGCTGCCTCAGGAAAGCAGATCTCCCGAAAAACTGTTGCCAGACGTTTGAGGGGAGGAGGACTAAACGCACGCAGACCTGTTGTGTGTGTCCCATTGACCATACAGCACCGTACTGCCCGTTTGCAATGGTGTCGTGAGCATCACAATTGGACTGAACAGGACTGAGCATGCGTACTCTTCTCAGATGAGAGTAGGTTCAGTCTGTCATCGGATTGTAGACGTCAACTGTTCTGGCGCGAGAGTGGTACTGCTTATCGTCCAGAAAATATCCAGTAAAAGGACCGATATCCGACATGCAGTATCATGGTGTGGGCCGGCATCATGATCAATGGCCAAACGCGCCTACATGTGGTTGCGAATGGGACTATGACGGGCCAACGATACATTGATGAGGTTCTACTTCCTCATGTTCGTCTTTTCCGTGGTGCTGTCGGTGATAAATTTGTTTTTATGGACGACATCACAACATGTCATCGAACACTCGCTGTTTAGGATTGTCTAGACAGCGAGGATATTCAACGTCTCGTATGGCGAGCGCGTTCTCCAGATCTAAACCTAATTGAAAATGTGTGGGATGCTTTGGGGAGGCAAGTTGCTGGTCGAAACTATCCTCCGACAAACAAGAACACCCTCCTCCGTGCACTCACAGAGGAATGGGATAAATTGCCTCAACAGCTGCTGGATAATGTTGTGCAAAGTATGGTACGACGTGTGGAATGTTGCATCACACTCCATGGTGGACATATCCCGTACTGATACCTTTCTTTAAGGTACCTGCTGACTTTTAGATTCATTGTTCCATTTCTCCGTACGCAGATCAAATGAACATTTTTTTTTCTTTCAGATGATTCACAGCTTTTGTACTTTCCAGAACAATAAATATTCTTTATTCTAATGTCTGAACAGTGTGGCAACTCTATTTTATCCTACTAGGCCTCATGTCTCGCTTAATGTTATGCTACATAGCAATTTGTGATCCGTCCTTAGCAATTGTCCAGCAGTGTATAATATTTTTTAAGAAATATATATACTTAAATTGTGAAGGAAAATAATCATTTACTACATTGTTTCAATTTCAGCTAATTAAGATAAGTTAAGAAATTTGTTTTAATAGTTCACCGCCCCCCTTAGCGGTTTCATATTAAACGTATTTCACTGTACTTTGTTCTAAAACACAAATCTATAGATTATTGTATTCAATATAACATGGGCATTTTACTTCAACAATAAAGAGCATGATTTCGGTTGAAGTTCCATTAGATTTCATTCGAACACAAAATGTTCTGGGAAACGAACTCCAGTGGAACACACGCCTTGAAAATTGTGTTCTTTCAGGAAAGTTCCGTTGCGGCTATTAACTTCGAGCCCTGGATACCTTAAAGATAGTTAAAAAAAGAACGCTTCACTTAATTAAAAGGATCCATATTAGAACTCAGATATGTACTCCGAACGGGATAAGTTAAACGTTCTTTGTTTCGGCTCACAAATTATGGAGTTAATTAACAACTTAATGAAGTTTGAAGGTGGAAGCGAAGAACGAAGAAGCTAAGAGAACGCCGCTCACTCTTTCTCTGTTTCTGAATTAGAAAATTATTCTAGTTATTTATTTATTTATTTATTTGCTTGAGTAAAAGGTAGGAGGAACAGAAAATATGATTGAATATTTGAAGTTTTTTAAAATAAAGTTAGATAAAGAGGGACAGAGATGAAAGGTTCTGATTCAATTTTTTGAGGTGACATGGTGCTAAAATATGTAATTCTAGTACAATCTTTGTAAAATGTATACATTGAAAAAAATATTTGTAAGGCTTATTTTTGAATGATTAGAATTTTTCTTTATTTTTGTTCGAACATGATTAATCTGTTTCTCATGGTTTAAAAGTTGTAAATGATATTTTTGTAACGTTTTCGCCCTTTTAAAGCAAAATTAAGAATATTTTGCACGAAGTTTTTAATGAAATCATTACCCACTGATAAAGAGGGGGAAAACAAAAGATGTTTAAGGCATTTGGCTTCAATTTGATTCATTAAAGGAAAAAAGAAAATGAAAGGAAATTTATCTGTAAAGTTTCATGAAATTTGAAAGAGGAGAAAAACTACTCACTCATCAAGATATTTCTCGGAACTATTAAACCTACAGACTTTAAATATAGTAGGAATGTTCCTTTAATGGTGTAGAGATCTACTAAGAACGGATTTTGCGAGATGACCCCTAAGAGGCGTTAGATTAAGTGGCGTATTGATCACTATTCCTGTTTTTGAACTACACTCATGTCCATAAATTAAGGATAATTCAGAATCACACAGAAATTGAACTCCAAAATAAAATTTCACCTGTAGAATTATCACACACATCTTGAAGAAGAATATGCAAATTACAGGAAACCACCAGATGGCGCGGATAGTACGTCACAACGACGAGAGTGTAAGAGAGGGGTATATAAGGAATGGTGGCAAAAAAGTAAAATTGTTCACAAGAGCTTTAAAAGCCTTTCAGTGCAATAACCGCATAGTTATGGCACAAAGGAAGCATTTGGATGATTTTTTACGTTGTAGAGTTATTGAACGACAGGAATGTGGCCGTATCCAGCTGGAAGTATCCGAGGAACTTGGAATCACCCAGAGTCGTCATCTGCAGGCTTTGGATCATCTGCAGGCTTCCAAGATGATGGTAATGTGAGTAGGTGTTACAGCACAGGTCACCCACGAGTTACAACGACGATTGAGGAACCGGTATTTGCAGTTATTGCCAAAAGAAACAGACCGAGCTCAGCATCAGACCTGTCTCGTCATCTCTCTTCAGCTACCGGTACGACAGTTTCAAGGCAGACCGTGTACAAACGCGTAGGCCTGTCAGATGTCTTCCTCTTACCGCAATTAACTGTCAACTATGATTAACCTGGAGTAGAGAGCATTCATTGTGGACACCACAACAGTGGTCTTGTGTGATGTTTTCGGACGAGTCCAGGTTTAGTTTGTAGTCTGATTCTCATTGGACTTTAATATGGAGAGCACCAGGTACCCGTTACCACCAAGAGAACACCATTGAACGACACCGTTACGGTGGTGCTTGATGGCTCGTTTGGGGAGGAATTATTTTTGGTTCCAGAACTGACCTGCATGTTCAGAGTGTAACGATGACAGGCCACATCTATTGGGATGTCACTCTAGAACAACATGTACATTTGTTTCGGGACGCCATGGGTGCTGAATTTCTGTTTATGGATGACAATGCCCGTCCTCACCGTGCAAACATTGTAGACAAATGCCTTCAGTCGGAGGAAATCACACGTATGGATTTGCCAGCATACTCACCGGACTTGAATTCAATAGAGCATGTGTGGGATATGCTCGGCCGACGAATTGCATCCCGTCAACCCCCTCCCACCTGTCTACCGGAATTTCGGAGGGTATTGCAGCATGAGTGATGTAATATTCCCCAAGATCAGATTGATAATTTGATACGCAGCATGCCTAGTCGTTGTAAGGCCGGTATTGCATCGTCCGGGAGACATACTCCGTATTAACCATCATACTAACTATGTCATACTGTTTTTTTGTAAATAGGTTCTTTTTTGAAATTTGCTCCAGGGAGTAAAAGTCTCAATTTTGATTAATTATGTCAAACATAAAGCATCTTTTTTGCTCTTTACCTTTTGTTTAATAAACAGACTTTACAAATAAGTCAAAATTGTTTTGTTTCTGTCTCTTTCTTTGCCTGAACTTCATTATCCTTAATTCATGGGCATGAGTTTATTTAAAAATATTATGCGATCTTTGAATTTCAATTGTAAAATACGGCAAGCTGTTAAACGACAGAAATATAGTTTAAAAAACTGATGAAGTGTGAGAAATCTAAAATAATTATAAAAAATACCATTAAAAAGAGATTTAAATTAAGACCATTTTAAGCTTAGTTTTTAAAATTAAAAGTTTTAAACTGACGGTATTTGCTGAGAATTCTACATCTCTTAATATAATTTAAGCAATGAAAAGTAAATTACAAGCCAAAATGACGTAAAAGAATTGTTATTAATATAGATCACTATCGCTTACCGAAGTATGACAGAAAGAATATCACACACACACACACACACACACAAAAGCGAGAAACCCCTATTTATTTTATCTTTTAGTGTAGATATTTTCTACTTCATAGAATTACTATCAGTTTTTCTTTTCCTTTAGGAAAAATGTCGAATTGCTTTTTTCGTAGAAATATTTTTCTGATTATGTATGTGTGTTCTTAGAAAAAGTTCATTAATAATGTTCTTTCCGAATACTCTCTTATATTAGTAAGAGATTTTTTTCTTGCAGTTATTAAATAGATAGTGAGTTCTAATAATGCAAGGAGCAAAAGCAAAAAAAAATTAAATTTTTTAGTGTTTCAGTATATTTCTGAATGATGTTTTGAAAACAATTTTTATTTCCTTGTATAAAATGCATCTTTCTCTATACAAAACTAACAAAAAATTTTTTATAAAAACAACTATAGGCATGAAAGACAAATTTTCAATCACAAAAATGAGTAGCTGTCTTCGACGAAAAACGTTTGTTATAAATATATATTTATCAAAGTCTCAAAATTTCGGAAAACATTAACGATACATAAATCAAATAATCTATTAATTGGTTATTTCTGTAAAATCATATTATGATTAAGTATATTTTTGATTGTTATCAAAGCATACAAATTTTTTTCCAACATTTATGTAGCAACCTATTTCGCGAAAAAAATTGGAATTCTACTTTATTATCGATTTTTATCTAGTGACTAATTTAATTTAAATACTTAAAATATTACTTTTATAATACTGCTTTACTTCAATTCAGCAATCTATAAAAAATTATATAAAAACATTTTATGGTAGACAATATGCATATTTAATTCTGACTAGCATTATTTAAAGATAATCAACATTTTAAAAACTTAATTATAAAATTGTATATTTTCCATGTAATTCTTTTTTTAATACTGCTTCAAAGAGTTTGAAAAGAAATAGATGCAGAATACACATTTTTTGTAATTTCTTTCAGTTTAATTGTTAATATAGGCAACAAGTAATAGTGAATTTAAATTTCGTCATTTAAATGCATATCTTTATAAATATCTTCAATGCATTATAAAAATGCAATTTCGTTCTGATACCAAGAGTCAAATATATATGTTGTGTGTGTGTGTGTATGCAACTTTTTTAACATTAAAACATTATTTCAGCATTTTGATTTGATAAGTTTTTTGACAAAATTTTAGACAAAATATATAGCAATCTTTTTTTAGTTACATGGCTTTTAATTAAGATATGTGTAAATATCAGAATTTTAGCCATTTATATATAAACATTTTAAGTCTCTGATTCATATTTTAGCGGCAAATGAAATTAATTGATGAAATAAATATCTCTGTATTATCTGGCAAGTGTAAAACTTCACCTGTTGTTGAAGATGCAAAAATTTTATTTATCTCTGTATTATCTGGCAAGTGTAAAACTTCACCTGTTGTTGAAGATGCAAAAATTTTATTTAATTAGTGCCCCATATGATTGTTAGAATCGTTGATGAATAAAATGTATAGATGAACAGTGCCTTTTAATATACAGTATTTCTGATAACATACGAGGTATGTAAATTAAGCAATGAGACGGGCAGTGTAGTGTTTGATTTGGCAACACTGGGGAAGTGGGATATGGAGGGGAGGTAGGTAAACATGTGATGCGGCATCAGTTTGAGTTTGAAGTCGCCGAGTCAAGTTAATTCTCTGTAGTGATTTGTTTAGTGAAACAGGTTTTTCTTGTGTGTTCTGAAATGAATGACAACGAGCAACGATGTGCTATCAAGTGTTGCTTCAGACTTGGACACAACGCAATGGAAACATTTGCAAAACTTCAACAAGCCTACGGAGACAGTGTTTTGTCAAGGGCCCAAGTTTTTCGGTGGTTTAAGGCATTTTCAGAAGGAAGAGAGTCAATTGAAGATGAACCTCGCAGCGGAAGACCCTCAGTTTCAAAAACCGCAGAAAATGTCGTTAGATTCCGGAATCTTGTGCGTTCAGATCGTCGCTTGACAGTCAGAATGATTGGGGAAGAGTTGAATTTGAATCACACCACCATTCATCAGATTTTGACCAATGAATTTAAGTCCTTGTGACTTTTAGCTCTTTCCGAAATTGAAGAATCACCTCAAGAGACATCATTTGGGGACACTGGAAAACATTCAAACCGCTGTAACCGACCAGCTGAAGGCTATTCCAATATCCGAGTTCCATCAGTACTATGAGGAGTGGAAGAAACGTCTCCAGCGCTGTGTGGCTTCAGAAGGCAGTTACTTTGAAGGAGACAATGTTGAATTGTAAGTTTATTGGAATAAACAAGCGAAAAAAACCAGTCTAATTATTTAATTTACACACCTCGTAGCATTTGTAAAAGCATGTTAGTGTACGATTTCGACAAAAATAATCGTGTGCTTCAGTATACGTCAAGTTTATGAAGGGATGTAATTAATAATAGCACTTGTCATCGATGGTTTCAGAAACTCAAAGAGAAATAAGCTGTCAAGTTGTAAATATCCTGATAAGAGGAAGACTTTGAATGAAACAGAACAACAACAAAAAAATAAATAAATAAATAGCAAAAAAAACAGACTATAAGTCGCAGTCTTCAATATTGACCAGATAACACTCAAAAGTGGTTAGAAGCGTTGATTCCCCAGAATTTTGGCGAACTAACATTCAATGAATATAGGGACCAGCGAATCTCTATCCGGATCTCCTTGTTTTCTTCATACACAAATTACCATATTTTTTTTAATCTAAGCCTCACCCCTAAATTCTCGACATGCTTTTTGCGAAAAATGGAAGATAGCAAAAAATTATTTCTCGATATCCAACGTTACTAAATTAAAATAAATTTATTATTGTGAATAATTAGTTTTTTACCAGTATTATAAAGTTTTAAATACATAAATGAACTTAAAATTGCTCTTATTGTTCCATCCAACGATTTTTTTCCTTCGATTCTAAGATGCACCCGATTTTCAGTAGCATTAACATTGAAAAAAAAAGTGCGGCATGGATTCGAATAAATACGGTAGCGTTCTTTAAACGGACTGTGAAAGGAACTTATAATCGTGTTACGTAGTACATGTATAATCAAAGCATCGATGAGCTTTCTAAACAGTCTGAATCAACATCGAAATCAGATTCCATATAGGATGGGTATTTAAGTGTATGGTAGGATGGGTAAGGAGTAATTCCTTAGAGAAGAGGAGAACATTTCGTTGTATACCAGTCTATTCGGTTGTTTTTACTCTTACCTTAGATAATAGTTAATACTGAGACCACAAATACTAAAAGATTCAATATAAGCTTGGAATGAAGAGAAACATACATTACCAGCCTATATGGCTTTCACACTTACCCAAGATAATAGGAAACTGACATTTCACAAATTCTAAAATATACAAAACAAACTTGGATCACAGAACTTCAGAAGTGAGAGTGTATGAAAACAAGACACATTACTCAAGATGATTGACCAATAATGTAGAATTAAATGACATGAAAGGACTAATTAGCAAAGAAATTTAATTGCTGTAAGCTCTAAATATAAAAAAAGGCTAGTAAAAGAAAATAAACGTGATTTTGACGATCTTTTTCCTAACTAGAAAATGTAACGCCCTACATTGAGGAGCTGCTGGCTGACTTTCCTCTTCTTTTATATCTCAGGCATCTCAAATGTAAATACCATCAAATATTAGTTATTCAAGCATTGATTATTATTTTTAAATCATGCAAATAAACCACTAAATTTGTTTATGTTCCAAGTTTAATTGATTCAGACTCTTGGATTATTCAAAATTAATAATTAGTGATTATTAAATACTAACAATAAAATGAATGTAGACTTTTTAATTTCTTCAAAAAAAATTGAGCTTTGATAAGAACGTTTGGTTCTATTACGTTAAAGTATCGAAAATTGATCTAAAGAATTAAAAGAACACTTTTATTTTTGTTAGGCTTAGCTACGCTAACATCAATACGTTTCAACTAGTCTGATGCCAAAACACGGGCTGTTGCCCATCCTGTAAATTGAAGAAGGTTACAAAGAAATTGCTTTCAGTTTTACAGGTATAAATATTAATACAGTTGTTTACATAAAGTACAAAATATAGCAATTTACAAATGCCTAAATATAAAATAATAAATTCATTTTAAAAATTAATTATTTTTCAAATTATAATTTTCTATAACTTTCTACGTTTCTGTTTGTTTATTAATTACTTTTCAAAATATAATGTTCTATGATTTTATTACACATATTTTTGTTTATTAACTCACTAGGCTCAGACAGCTATTATTTGGCAACGAATTGAAGAGTTGTTTTCCCAACATCTTCATCTTACAACTAGGTTCTACAATCTCACTAAATCAGAAAATAGAATGGTAGATCATTCATTTCTTCCCCTTCTCTCTTCAGTTAGACAGTTGGTTCGAATCTGTTGTGTCCAGTATCGCCAATCTACACGTTGTTATCCTCTATCCCTATAATAGTACGACTCCAAAAAGTGCTGGGTTTGGATTGGAAGGTTTAGAACTTTCTCCTTATTCTCCTCACTCGGAAGAGTATGACTATCACCTTTTTCCAGAGTTGACCATTCTATCATCTGAAGAATTTGAAATGATAATGAGAAAATTTTCATTCAAAACTCTTTTATTTCTTTAAACCTCAAAAACTCACTACTTTACAAAATGTTGGATTCATTTACGACCAAAAAAGGTAGTTAGATGTGAAAATTTGTAATGTACAACATGTGTACAATATCTTAAGTTATATACATTTTGTGTTCTTTGTATTTCTTCATACTCTCTAAGACCCCAAAAATATATTTCTGAACATATTTAATATAACAAATGAAAATAACATATAATCATAACGCAAAATAGAACAAATGTTTTTATTTAACATTTTCAAAGGGAGCTATTTATTTTTTATGCAACACACGAAATATTTAAAAAAAATATTTTACAGCTTTTCTTTCTCTATTTACATATAGTTCGCTTACACTGCTAAAAAAATAGGAAAGCACATGAATTTAACGAAACTACACAAATATTTCTTCTGATAACTAATGAAACGAAACATTCACATTCTAAAACGTTGCAGGAAACAGAAGGAGAAAACTTCATATCAAAATCATTTTAAACGGAGACAGAAACCAGAAAAAGGAAATAAATGTAAAAATCGTGATTTCGTAGAAGCTGTTGTTTTTTGTTGTCTCAATGGTGAAATTAAACTGTTCTGCTGTTCTCTTAAAAAAAGGGGACTGGAAAATACCATTACATACAAAAATACCTGAATTGCTTGGTGTATTATCGGAATCCGGGCAAACACACAAAGAACTGTAGTGGATGCTGTTGGAATTTCAATTAGGTCATTACAAGACTGAGGCATCGGTTTTAAGAAACAGGGAATGTTCGTAGTCGTCGAGGACAATGTCCTCCGTGGGCTACCACAGCAAATAATGGCCGATTTATCCTGTAAACAGCTCATCGAGGCAGGACACCCGATACGAAGCAGAAACAAAAACCGTTTCTTTTTGCAAAGGGTCTCAAGTCAAATAGTCAAAACTAGGTTTCATGCAGGATTCTTGTATGCTTGAAGGTCAATGGAGTGTATTCCGATCGAAGCAAGACACCGCGCCGCCCGAAAAGAGTAGGCTGCTGAAAATTGAGATTCTGTGTTAAGTGATTGGAGTCAAGTGCTGTTTACGGACGAGTGTCAGTTCAGTTTAGAATGTGACGCCAGATATGTATTGCTATGGTGAGAAAGGGGCACTTGAAATAACCAAATATTCGTTAAAAATCCCATTACAGACTAGATGGTTTATCGGTATGGGCTGGTATCAGCAAAGGCGGATGTACTAACTGTCATGTCATCCGTAATGGCAATTTAGTGGCTCAAAAGTAAGCAAATGACATTCTAAAATACCATGTCGTACTGTACACTGCAGACATTGGTGATACATTTCTTCTAATGCAGGATAATGTTTAAAATCATATAATTCGTCTTATGGTGAACTTTTTTGTAGCTGAAACAATACAGTGTACGAAGTGGCCAGCACGTTCTCCTGACCTTAATCTTTTCCAACATGCTTGAGGCCCATTCGGACGACGCTTTCAGCAAGATCACTGTCTTCGCCTTCTATTTGGGACGTGGAGATAACACTCTTGAAGAGAGGAGCAATATTATCCAAAGTCTAATCGTTAACTTCATCGCATCCAGGCTAAAAATGTGTGTGGCTGTCTTAGGCGTTCAGGGGGATCACACATCCTATTAAGCCTTCTGTATCAATTCTAAAAAATTAATTTTTTTTCATTTGCATGTAACCAACTCTTTGGCTTGAAGTATCGTTCCAATTGTCTTTTGCTTCTTTTTTTCCGTGTTTTATTATGTTACACTTGCACTCTCCATTTTTTGCCTATGCGTGGCTTTCGTGCAACAATTACTTCACTTTTTTTTTTGTTGTTCCCCTAATTGTTTGGAGCAATGCATAAAATCAGGAAGGACATTTTTATTTCAGTTCTGCTTTAAAATGTTAGTTCTAAGAACTAATTTTACTTTTGTTTTTTGAATGAAAAATCCGTCGGAAGGGAAAAATCATTCTTTCCTATCTTCCACAACATTGTGAATCGACGTTCTTAATCAATACAGTTTTGAAACAGTTTTTACTTTCAAACCAGGAATGTTATGAATATGTAGAAAAGAGGTAGGCTTTTAACTTTATCTCATTAACAGGATTCATGTCTATGTTTGAAACGAACCAATGTAATCGATTACAAACACAATCGCTGTGCCTTTTCATTATAGAACTATTTAAGTTCTTACTAGAATAGTGTCAAAAGTTGCAGAGGGGAAGGTGTTCTACTTTGATAAGGAAAATTAATTATTCATGCTTTTCATTCTAACAAAGTTTTTCAAAACCAGTGCATTAAAATTTATTTAGCTAATAAGGAGAACAAACTATAACGATATTTAAATGCAAATAGAAAGATTGCGACAGTCAGTATTTTTTTATTTCGCTGAGAATTAGTGTAGTATATGTGTTTTTTATGTGGAACATTTTAAAAGTGACAAAAGAAACTACAATTTAGTTCATAGACTGTGATAATTCATTTATATGTTTCATTTAATCTTATCATTTCTCTTTTGGTTGATCCTACACAGATTAACTTTTATTAAACTCCAATGAATCAGTGCAAATTTTTCATTCCTAAATATAATTCAAATTAAAAGTTATTTGAAAAGCACGGAATCTAAATTATATTTTATAAGAAAATTATTCGTAAAACTATGAATTGGACATTGAACTTTGGACCAAAAATGCAAAGAGTTTAGAAATAGGCCCAATTCGAAACACAAATTCAGAGGGCAGAGGGAAATATTAGGCAGCTTGGGAACGACAAACCAACATAGAGCATGAGGTCACAAGTTACGTTTAGATGGCCCTGACGTGGGGAGAAGCCAAGCGAATGCGGTGATGTTGAGCACAGTGGAAGAGATGAAGAAACTTGCACGTATACAAACTACTCCTTCGTCTGAGAAGAATAAAAGCGAAAGTACCGGTCACTGTGCACCAGAAAGTGTAGTTCATGCACGATGGTGCCCCTACGCATTTATCGGATGAGGGGTGTGACTACCTCCCTGCTACTATGTCCCGGGAGATGGATTCAACGTGGCTAACCTGTTGCTCAAACTCCACGCTCCCCAGACCTCAATTCTTTGGTTTTTGAATTCCTTCAACTGAGGCCTCTGAAATCGCTTGTGTATGAAAAACAAAAAAAAAGGCTTTATCAGTATAACTCTGATGAACAAAAAATCATATTTGTCAATTTTGAAATCTTTAGAAATAATAATTGAAAAACTAGATTTTTTAATCCATAACGTCCTCGTAACACCCATGTGGGTCGACTTTTGAACCCCCCCCTTCTTATGTGATATTATCTCAGTAAAAGATATACGTTTTCTAAATTACAAGTTTTTATGTTTAATTATTCACAAAAGGGATTTTTTTTTTATGTAAAACGTTCTCTTTAGTCACATTTAATGTCAATTTTTGAAGAACCCTTTCTTAGACGATCTCTACTCCATGAAAGAAACATGCCAGATACATCTTAAATCTAGGTTAAATAGTTCGAAAATGGGACTTTCTTTAATCTATGGCAACCCTTTATCCCCTCACAACCCTCAAGATGATCAATTTTCCTAAAAGCTCTTATTTACGGTGGTTCTATAATCTTTGAAATGAATATAATAGCCAAATGTCAAATATGTTGCTCTAATATAAATAAAAAAACTTGAATATTTATCTACACTGGTGTAAGTAATTAAGAGAACTTGCAGACGATCGATTATCTCTGAGAACTACTGGACCGATTTTAATGAAATTTGATATTTACGTACATTGATACAATACAAAACAAATAACCATTCTACAACTGCAATACTCACGCATGATCGTGCGTAACACTGGGGAGGTATGGAACCGTGGTTGCAGAATAAACAAAATGAATGGGTTAATAGGAGGCATGGCTCCCTCTCACAGGTATACAGACTTCGCAGCGAGATGTCACACTTGAAATAAGGAAGTTTATCACTTCATGTGTGTGTGTGGCAATTGATCCCACTCGTTCAGCAAAGCTATTTTCATATCCTGGAAGGTTCTCGGAGGGTAGTTGTGAGTTGCCATTGGCTTCCCTAGAGCCTCCTAGACATGTTCTGTAGCAGGGGTGGGCAGACTTTTACATGGCACGGTCTAATTAAATTTTTTCAAGATATTGCGGTTCACCTTGTGACGTAGGTGTGATGAGTAAAAAAAAGCTCAACAATATTTGGATTTTAAGCATAATAAATACAGGATATGTGTACTTACTTACATAACTACAGCAGAGAAACTTACTCTTTAAAACTACGTATTAAGTAAAACGCAAAATACAAACATAATATAACTATACCCACAAATTTAATAACATCAAATGATGCATTTTCAAACAATTCATAATACATCAAAAATAAATAATTTTGTGAAGACTCTGTACGGAACCTTTCCACTAATCTTCTTAGGCGTCTTTTTGGGGAATATAAATTCGCGTTTATTTCCAATCAACCCCAAAAAGTTGAACGGGATATTTAAATTAGATAAGGCATTTAAGTCGAACGTTGCGAGATAGCAAGTGAGATGATGGAAGGCTATTGCGCCAGCAATTTTAAACGCATTTTTAGAAGATTCAAGGAGATTAGATTCGTCAAGACGTCGTGCTGCTAGACGTACCAGAAAGCTGATATAAACCAGTGGTAAATATAATATACGTACGCTTAAAATAAGCGTCAGTTCAAGCGACTTAGTTAAAGTTAATGAAAGTTAAGAATTCGAGTATATGTATTTCTCGGATCTCCTATTTCGGTAAACATTACTTGAGCTTAATTATGAATTAATTGCATTCTTAGTAATTTAATTTAATATAAAGGCAAATCCCTTTAAGTGACGTAACATAATATTATTATATGTTATCAGAGATTTTTTTTTGAGGAATTTATAATAATAAATAAATATTATTATTATTCAAAATGGCTCTTTGCCTCAAATTAATCTTGGTGTTTAAGGTGATACCCAGGGGGGTCATCACAATTTTCGCTTAAAATTAGGCCTTGTAGCTATAGTCTCAGCTATAATCATATACGCTCCCCCTCCCCAATCTTGAATACCTCGTTATATAATTACGGACTGCTAATCTTACACTGGATTCTAAGTGGTCGTCTGTAAAACGGAAATATGTTGTCTTAATTATATTTTTCTTTCAAAATGTAGATTTACACAGGTAGAGCGAAAGAACGATATTAAATGAATTGCAGCTTTTTTAAAATTGCGATACTTCGTCTATTAGATTCGAAATGTTACTCCTTACAAATTACGTCCTTTTGAAGCAGAAAAAAGCTTTGTTTTCCTCGAGAACATGTAACCAAATTTTAGTTAAATTTTTTATATCAACATTGCCAAATGGGTAACCTACGAAAGCAACTTTTGATTCTAGTCGAGTAAATTCTTGAAAACATCTCTCAAATTTGGGTTGCACTGTTCTTCACACACACACGGTGTCTCTTTTACTTATGGGTGTTTCCATTATCTTGATAACCACGTGTTTCTTTTAGTAAGCGCGTCTAACGTTTTAATGTGAAGGCGATCACTCCAAAATGACATGGCGGCCCACCGGCCGATCGTGATCGACTTCATGCCTACCCCGGTTCTGTAGGGTTGAGGTCTGGAGGCTTTGCTGACTATTCCGTACGGTGAATATCCTCACTCCAGAAATTCGTCAGAAATTCGCCCGTCCTCACCGTGCAAACAGTGTAGACGAATGCCTTCAATCAGAGGTTATCACCCGTATGAATTGGTCAGCATACTCACCGGACTTGAATCCAATAGAGCATGTGTGGGATATACTTGGCCGACGAATTGCAGCCCATCAACCCTCTGCCACCTGTCTACCGGAACTTCGGAGGGTATTGTGCTGGATGAGTGATGTAATATTCCTCAAGATCAGATTGATAATTTGATACTCAGCATGCCTAGGCGTTGTAAGGCCTGTATTGCATCGTCCGGGAGACATACTTCGTATTAACCATCATACTAACCATGTTATACTGTTTTTTTGTAAATAGGTTCCTTTTTGAAATTTGCTCCAGGGAGTAAAAGTCACAATTTTTATTAATTATGTCAAACATATAGCATCTTTTTTGCTCTTAACCTTTTGTTTAATAAATAGACTTTAGAAATAAGTCAAATTTGTTTTGCTTCTGTCTCTTTCTTTGCCTGAACTTCATCATCCTTAATTTATGAACATGAGTGTAAATGAGCTATCTGCTTACATGGTAAAAGGAGAAAAAAAACTAATTACTTATGAAATATTTTGAAATTTTTAAAACGCTATATTATAAAAAAAAGTGTATACGTTGCAATGTTATACAAATTGTTATTAAAATAGAAACATTTTTCTGTTTGAAATTGCGCACCTCGTTTAGTTCAAACTCTCGTACATTTGGTGAATACTGTCTTTAAGAGTCTCACCGTATAGATGGATTGATGCGCGTTAATTCATTTGAAACTCAAAGCTCTGATGTTCATATGGGGGCCTTATTCTGATTATTCTTGTCACTTGACCGTGCCTGAACGCCAATATCCCTTTTATTGCTTCAGAAAAAGACGTTTAAAAAACAATCAGCCCACATAGTAGTGTTTTATGTTTCACAGCCCCATCTAATGGTAGGATTCGTAGCTTTTTCTTAAGCTAATGTACAATTTCCCTCATCTGATTAAGTCAGTCACTAATTTCTTTCAAAATTTAGCTGTGTAGCTGTTTTTAAAGCCTGCTCACCGAAATCAAGATTATTCGAGGTAATTTTACTATATTTATAATATTCCTCAAAATATTAATTTATAAGAGCTCAACATTTTTTTTTTTTTTTTTTGTAAATTGCAAAGTTTTGGAACATTTAGTGCAGTTTATCAGTTGATTAATATTTTGTTTTTTACTAATATACATTTCAATTCTAAGTCTTACAGAAACATATCGAATATCAATGCCTATGTTCAAATATTTGATAAATTCACTTATTAAATTTGCTGTAAATAAAATATTTAATTAAATTACGAAAAATTGAGCATAGAAAATAAAGACATAAAAAATGATTTTTCTAGAAATTAAGATCTTACAGAATAAAACAGTTTTTGCAATCATTCCATAGTAAATGTTTATGAGTGAGTGAAGGAAATATATATGTGTACCGTAAAATCTGGCGTATAAGGCACACTTTTGAAACAAAAAATAGGATCGAGCTTTAAGGGTGAGCATTATATACCGGGTATAAAAATGATAGCATAAATAAAATGTGCATAAAAAAGTTTAGCATTTTACAAAGATAGGAATATTGTTCGTTTAAAAGAATTGTCATATCTTTATGAACTTAAAGGGTTTTTTTCCTAGAGATATACCATTCTTTCGAAATCCTGAAAAATACCTCAAATAAATAGCCTTAAGGTATCCGAGCCTTAAAAAAGGAGATATGGAGATCTTTTTGTGATTTTTATATTTATTTAGTATATTTTAAGGAAAAAAATCCTAAAATTGGTAAAAGAAAAAAATATTATTATTATTAAAATGGGAAAAAACTAGTAAAAATGTACGAAAAATTACATAAACGGGGCCCGCTCTGTACAAAGATTTTATGAACAAATTCTCAATTTTTCAATTTTGATGTGTTACTTTGTTATTCCTGTTTGAAGTGACCTTCACGATAAGAGATATTTTAATTTTTACAAAAACTAGAGCACTTTATCTAAGTCATTATACGAAATTGCTTAAAAAAACATTGACTATATTCACATAAAGAACTGCAAATTTTGAAATAAAACAGTGATTGATAAATCTGAAGATCAAAACACTTCTACTGTTATGCAGAACATAAGCAAAAAATTTCAGCTAATTATTTTCAAAACTTTTTGAGCAATCGCGGTCCCCGTTTGAGTTTCTCGAAAAAACACATATTTTAAAGTTTGACATCTTGTGTAAAGTTATGGCATTTGCTTTTACTAAAAACGCTTGTAGCAGGAAAATAAAGTACTTGGTATTGTTATTAAGTTATAAAAATGGTCTATAAAATAAAATCATAAAAAAATTTGCCAATTTTTGAAAAAAATCATGGTTTTAGGGTAGTCGGATACCTTATTAGCATTGCTAAAGTACATTGAAGGTTCCTTCGTACAAAAGAGGCTGCGCGTTATGCGGCGAGTATACCTTAAAATTAAGAAATGCAGCTTGAAACTTTAGGTGCGCGTTATACGCCGGCTCTTACGATAGATATAATAGCGCGTCACACTATTCAGCTACTCGAGGGCTTCGGTAAATGTTCATTGTAATATCATACAGATACATTTTTTAGGATTAAAAAAACTAAAACTAAATAAAAAACTAAAAATAAACTAACTAACTTCATAAACTAAATAAAATTTTTACTGGTGTTTTTCTTTTTCAGGAAAATTTGGTAAAATTCTTTAATATGACCACACAATAAACAGTAATGAATTTTTTTATAATTCAAGTATCTTATACTTAGTCTGAGTTAAACTGAAAACTTGAACTGAAACGAACTGTTAATATTAATTTTTAAATCATGCTATTCATTAGTGATATTGTAACATTTCCGTCTATAGTACGTCTTACAAATTTATTTTAATCGACTAAAGTACTGTGTGAGATTCTGTTATTGTTTCACAATTGAATGATTGCAAAAGTAACTTTTTTAGCTACCCAATATTGGATTTTGGAATCAAAATATTAAGCACTTTGAATAACCAAAATAAAGGTTGTATTCCCTGGAATATTCATTTGAAAAAGACTGGCAATCATTAGGAATAAGTTCTCAATCAGTGTACAGTTTTCATAATTGTTCCTTAAAAAGTGGTTAGCAATCTTAAAATACAGGATGATTCATAAAGAAGTGCACAATTTCCAGATGCTGTAAAACAATAATATTTAAAGGCACACACCACTTCAATGAAGTATTATTTATTTATCCAGAACCCGTGCTTCGCTTCTTGACCATTTGATGCCAAGCCTCACAGTAGCGACTGACAATGTCGTCAGTCGGGTATTTATCGAGTTCTGTGCATAAGAGTAGGTGGACATCATCCATTTTTGCGTGACCTCAGACTGGGCAGGACTTGTCAGCAGCTAGGCCAAGCCAGTGTAGGTTTACTCTCCAAAGGTCATGTCCGCTGGTTAGGCGAAAGTGAACAACAGCCTTGGCTCTGTCCAGGTGCCTTGGAATTGGACTAAAAGTATCCAGAGTTTCCCATGGCTTTCCAAGATTCTTGTTCTTTTGGGAGACAGTAGTATATTTGTCAATGAATATGGAAATAATGCTCTTTGATCTTTTGAGAGTTAAGGAGACTTCCAATTGAAACGACTTGGTTTCCTGCTCGGATTTTTGGTCCGCTCTTTCATTGCCAGGAATCCCAACAGTACTTGGGACCCACTGTAAGGCCACAGTTCAGCCATATTAGATTAGCTCAGCAATTTCAGTTCAGCACTAAATTGTGTTGAGGCATTCAATTGGCGTATTACTGCTTAAAGCTAAAATTGTAGCTTAGGAGTCTATGAAGAAGACTATTTTTTCAGGAGCTAGGTTTAGCAGCTAGTAATTGCGTTGTAGCTTCATAGACAGGCAAAGCCTCGCCATTAAAGTTCTACTTATTTATATCGGAGAAGAAGTAGGGAAGGGGAATTTTTGAAAGAGGGTATATTCCAGGAACGGTGAAAGTCATAGCATAGCAATTTTTCTTTTCGTTTGAATGTGCTCTTTTCAATTCTTTATTTGCTGTCATTTTCGATTACAGTGTGTAATAGGGTTTTTAATTTCATGCAAAACTCAATAAATACGATACTAGTTTATTTGTTCAACCATGTTTTAGGATGTATCACAGAACAGATCAATGAATATTTAGCTTATTTTATTTTATATTCTAACCCTAGAGATATTAAACTTTTTATTTTCATTTTATTATTTTATCTTTTTTTTTCTTTTTTTAAGTGGAAATAAACAATTTTTTGGAAGAAAAACACGCATGTTCCTTTTCTTTAATAAACTGCGTAACATTGCGCGCCTTTGAGAAAAACGGAGGCAATAGGGGGTTAATTTCGTAACTTTTCTTCGGCCTTTAAAGGGTTAACATACATCTGGGCGGAAATGGATTATCGTCTCGATATGTATCGTGGGACTAATGATTCACACGTCGAATATCTGTGAATATCTCTAACAAAATTTTAAATAATCCTATACAATTCTGTTACGAGTAACATGTAATATATTACATTGTTCTTGATTTTTACTGCATTAAAACTGTATAATTCTTCATGAGTTACCCTGTATGATAAAAAGAGGGAAAGAATATTCAGTTTCCTACTCTCTTATGAACTAAATTTATCATTTAAGTATCCGAAATTCAATATTTTGGCAATTAGACGAATTCTTTTTAAAATGAAATATAAGAATGTTAGTAAAAATAAAGTTTGTTACGACTAAGATTTACTTTTTTCAAATCAAAATTAAATCTTCCGTACAAAAAAATTTACCTTTATCCCATTTCTTCAGAATTGCCCATTACTTTTAAAGTAAAAGAAAAATTGCCAAAAAATTTTCAGAAGAAATTAAATTACAGGTTGAAAAATATATCCTCTTTACAATTTAATTAAAATCTTTATTTTTTTAGTTGTTTCTAGTACAAGAACATTACTCTTCTTTAAGCTGTCCAAATGCATTCAAATATATTTCTTTTCTTTTCTTTTTTCTTTTTGCTAGATTTTTTGCCTTTATTATCTATTAAATTCTTCGTGATTTAGAAAAATTATTTCAATTTTGTAGGAAAATAATCTTTATATTCTAAAGCAAAATAATTTTTCTTATCAGAATAAGAGTGTGATAAAAGAGAGTTATATAAAGAGTTATAATTTTTTAAAAATATGTAAACCTTTTTTTAAGATCTACGCGTTTTTTTAATATACATTGGTTATTTTTTGAACTCACATTATTCGTAGCCACCTATTGCGGTTCTTAGATTGAACCATGGCACCAAACTGAGAGTGTAGACAAATAATGATAAAATCATCAAAAATTATTTGTAGCTTACCAAACAGAGTCATTATAAAACATGGGCATGAAAACAAAATCGATACTCTTTCATATGTGATAACTGCTCTAATAATTTGGGCTATAAAAACATGCAGACAGCTATGAAGAGAAGCATTCTCAAGTCAATACGCACATTGCACTACCAGAACGGGCATTGTTGGTAAAGCTGTATTATCCAAAATATCCACATCTTCTCGTTGGCCCGCGCCTTACATTTAAGTAAGGGAGCTTTATCGATTGTTGTTTTGAAAGGTACGATTAAGAAGTTCTTAGAAACACAGTCACTGGCAATTCACCCAGTCAGACGAGATAAACTTGTGTCGGAAGATGTGATAATAAATGTTGCTATTGTAATTGTTGACGTATAGCAGGGAACCATTGTTGGAGCACATGTCACAGACAGTGTGGACTATTCCCTGTGACTTGTTATTTACGCAGTCGGAAATGTACAGAAGTAATCTTTGAGAATGGAGGTCACATTGAATGCGACCGAATTAAACGCCGGGGAAGTGAATGTAAATAAAATTCAATTTTTTAATTTTTGTTTTGCATGTGCAATTATTTGTTCTCTTTTTTTCGTAACACTTTTTTGCACAGCACAGCTCCGATAATATCCCTATCCAATAATTTGGAAATATTTGTTTATTTATTTATTTTTATGGAATCCTAATTTCCGTGTCATAACACTCCATACTAAGTCTGGTGACAGTGAGTGAGTGAATATTAACGTCACCCTGTTCAGATACACGAAGGCTTTTGGCGACGAATCACATAATTTCAAACCATGGTCAAGTGATGTGGATGACACCTGAGCTAGCGCCCTTCTCTCCTAACTATCACACCACACCAACGAGAGGACATTTCAGCTTTCGACAGATTCAACGTGCATCGCAGCCCTACACGGCGGGTCTTTAGTGGCACTGGGATAAAACTCATGACATGCCTGCCAAGATCCTATACCTTGACCACTGGGCTAAGTCTGGTGATATTGCAGTAGTTAAATCGAGCTACAGGTGGCTCTGAATGGTGATAGTTTAAGAAAAATAACCTGAATTTTTAATATATATGTCGCACTTATAAAATAGTATATGTTTTTTAAACAATCATGAATCAAAATTATTTTTAATAAAAATAATGTTTCAAGAAAAAAAATAACATAAATATGATTAAAATATAAATTAATATTCACATATATGAATAAAGGAAGCCTTCTCTATTTTAGCTTATTCTTAAAACTACTTTATTTAATTAAAATCCAGGAAACAATTTCAAACACTCTAATTTCCTTGAAAAGATTTCTAAAAACTAATTTTTGTGACTATAATGCATTTTCGAAAAAGTCAATACTAAAGTATAATGCAATTTTCTTTTTTCCTTTTAACTCACAATATTAATATGTTTCTGGAAATAATTCTACAAGTTTCTATAGTGTGTTGAACGAACAATAAAGCTTAACAGGTATAATGAAATATATTTTCTTTATGGTAAATCTATTAGTTCTTGAATATAAAACAGTGTTTTCAGAAAAAGTAAATCAATTATCCTAATTTCCTTTCCGAGAATTTAATTACCATCACACAACAAAAGGGGGGTTCAAGATTCTGTTATAAGCATCATTGAGAAAACGTTTTGTAAAACAAAACAGAAAAAATCGTCTGTTGAAAATATAACCTTCAGCCATCTTCAATGAATATTTCAAAAAGGAAATTGAAAGAAATAAAAGTTCAATAATATTGTCATAGTTATTGGTAATGTAACAATAAAAGAATCTTAGATTTAAAAATTCTTATATGAATTTCATTTGACGCAATTATTCATAGTCTCGTTTTGAAAATAAAAAGTAAAAAACTTTTTTAAAGAGCAATAAAAATCATTCTCTATGCAATTTCAAAAATTTTAATTAATTTTATTGCTTGAAAGCAGTTTTTTTAACAAAATATTATTTAACTGTTAATTTAATTCGTTGGAAATTCTTCGTTAAGTTTTAACAAGAGTATATAAGAAAAAATAAATTTGTGTAAGCTTTTCAGTTGAATTTTTATTATGTACCTTTAAATATCTTATAAAATATATGAAAAAGTTTTGTAGTTGTTGATAAGTGTTGAATATTCCATAAACTTTTTAATTTTTTTAAACAATTTTGTTGATTAAAGAGAGAACAAAATGACTTTATTTAAATTCATATATATATATATATATATATATATATATATATATATATATATATATATATATATATATATATATATATATATATATACTTTTTATGTTTTAGTAAAATTTAAAAAAAATCATTTCTCTGTTAAAAACAAGTGAGGAGACCAAAAAGTACGAAACACTGTATCTTTTAGTAGGATAGAAAATATTTTAATTATTTAAACACTGTGCAAATATTATGGAATCAAAAAAACGCTAATTCTTTGCGTGATTCAGAACTAAATTTCATGCGCATTAATGAACTATTTGGTTTTTAAAATTTCCATCTTTAAAAACATGAAAATGGAAATGAAATAAATTCTGATTTTATTCATAAAATAATAAGTGGAAAATTTACTTCGTGGAAATGTTTGCTGAAAAATACGTATCCCTTAAAAATAAAGCAATTAATAAAAGTTTTGAGATTTCAGCAAAACAAAAAGTGACAAATGAGAAATATAATGTAATAAATCGAATCAAATCAAACACAGCAGAATTCCTAATCAAATCAAATAATTAAATTATAACAATCATAATAAATTTTATAAAATTACGATAAATACAATTAAATTACAAATAAATGTAAATGTTAAGGCAAATGCAATTAAGCTATATGATATAGAAATAAGCCTAAATAATATACACATAATATAAAATAATATTTTATTCAGTTTTAGTTTCGTAGAAACGTTACCTAAGCCGCCTTGGTGGCCGCGGTAGCCTTGTCTTTATGGATACGAACTTTTGACCTTTAAATCATGAGTTTGCGGCAGTCTTCCCCAAAACACCAATTTCTTGTTGGGGAACTAATCTCTTAACAGTCACGCAGTTTCGCTAGGGAAAGTGTCCATGACCGGACAATCCGATGATTATGTTCTAAGGGAAATCATCATTTGACCTCCATTTATCCAGCCAACAGAGAGGCGACAGGCGTAGTTTCCTCGCCAATCTCTGGCTGCAAAGTCCACCGAACGAGGGGTGAATAATAATCCCGGCAACGTCCAAACAGAAGTGATTCTGTGTCACATGAGGTTTGAAAATATGTTGCATATTCCATCTTTAAAGGGACATCAAAAGGGGAAACTCAGACGTTTCTACACGCTTCGACACTGTACGACGCCGCAACCTACTCTCTATCCGATTGACTTCCAGATTCTCCTGGACTCTCTCACACTTACATTGACTTATCAAGGCTTCCAATAAAGTATATCTCAATGTCATCCTAACGCAGACTTTCACATGCGTGATCCGGCTTTAAAAGTGTACTCAATAGTGCTATACCTTAAGGCAGTGTTTCTCAAACTTTCAATACTGGCGCCCCCCTTTTCGATCTTAATTTTTATATCGCGCCCCCCCCTTATACATTAATAATGTACTGAATGCAATAATAATGAACTTTGATGCTAAAGCTACAATAGGCGATCTTAATTATAAACCATACTAATTAGTAACATAAGTATTAAATTTTGTATACTACTTTTAAGCAAAAAAAATAATAGGTAAGTAAGTAATAAATAAATAAGTAATAAATAAATAATATAATAGGATAATTATTATGTGTGTTATTTTTCCTTTCTCTAATTTTTAAATTGAACATATTGCAAAATGCGGTGGCTGCTTAGAAGACAAAATATAGATATCTGCTAAATCAGAGGGTCAATTTCTAATCATAAGCATTCCTTATAAAAACTTTGCTTTCCAAGACAAGCCCATGGAAGTCGTTAATACTTATTAAACTTGTTCTTAATTTAGTAATAATGAATTAGTTATAAACTACTATGGATCACTTACATTAAAAGTATACCGGCTAAAGTACCTGCTTGCACGAGTTCATTTATAAGAAAATAAAACATTATTGAAATAATCGCTGAATTTTGTAAGGAGCGTAAAGCCAAGTGCGCGACAATGTTTACAAAAATGTAAAATGATTTTTTAAAAATAATTGCTCAAAGTATAATTATTAGTTTAAAGCGAACTATAAATTTAAGCCTTACAGAATTATCATTTAGAATTGATGTTGAATAATGAACAATAATATAAAATTCAGATGAAGAATAATTGTATTATTTTTAATATTTAAAGCGAAAAGTCTTCAACATGTTTTAACCCTGGAGCAGGCGCGCACTCGATACTAATGGTCCAGCGGGGTTATTGAGTCACCCCAATCCTTTTTTATAATTATTTTTATAGTACACAATAAAAATCGTAATTCCAGTGAATAATTTAACTATGATAATTAATATATATATATAATTTAACCTTCTTTCAAGGACTTTTCAATTTTTCTTTGGTAACAAATAAACAGTTTTGCCAGAATTAACGATTTCGTAATCTATGTGTCCCGCGTGACCACTTCCGGGTAAAAAGTGTATTCTCATTATGATAATATATGTTACTAATAAAAATTTTTGTAAAACGTTTTTCGTTGTGCTTTATATATTTTAGAATACTCTTAAATAATCTCCGTGGTTTTCCAAATATCATAAAACTCTTTCATGGAAAAAGCGCAACAGAGAAATACATTACTTACAACTTCCCTAAATGAGAAACAAACACATAAGAGAGGGGTCATAAGTAACTGTACCATTAACTTAGAAGGTCAAACAGATTACAGCTATAATGTGCAGTATTTCAAAAATAATGACAGTGATGAATTTTTTATGTTCCTAAATTTTTCCGATTCTGGGTACGGGATCTGTTTTTTCTCTGAATGAGTAGTATGCTAGGATTAAAAAGGAAGCGTAATAAAAAATCTCTCACCATTGGATTACAGAAAATCAAATAAAAGTTTTTTTGTTTGGTTATAGGATCAAAGATAGCTAATTAGGTATTGAAGAAGTTTTTATTTTTGATGACTTAATATCGCGCGTGCGCCTATAAATTATATCAGAGTAAAAGTGCATTTTTTATTATGTCTGAAAGCGTTTTGTTTTACTTCATTCCAGTAAATTAAATATTTTTAAATCTTTTATTTTCGATATGCTCGCGCCCCACAGTTTGAGAAACACTGCCTTAAGGTATCCGACTACGTTCGAAACTGTGATTTTAAAAATGCGCATAAATGTATCATTTTCATGATATTTAGTGTCGCTTAGATTAGAACATATGTATAAAATCGTTTTAAGGGCATTTTGACAAAAAAAAAATATTTAAATACAATATTTTGGCAAAAAAACTAAATTCGAATACCCTTTTTTTCAAAATGTTCTCCTTTTATAAAAAAATGCTTTTAAATAAAAATATTGTGCTTATATAAAGTAAAGACTTCCTCAGAGAGTTTGAGCTATAGGTTTTGTAAATTCTCATTATTTTCAGAGTTAGAACCAATTGAAATAATTATCGGAGTTTTTTTCTTAAAACTTCTCCCCGCTGTTGTCGTAAAACATGGATAAACCCACTTCCAGGTTATATATTCCAAACATTCTAGTAGAGCCTCTATACAAAGGTCTGATCTATATACAGGCAAAATATTATTATAATAGAAACATTTTTCACATAAGGAGAATATTTTGAAAATGGTTCATTCTATGTCCATTTTTTGGCAAAATATTGTACTTATGTAATTTTTTATTGTAATACTATTCTTAAAAAGATTTTATGTATATTTTTAAATCTAAGTGACACTAAATATTATAAGTATTATCCATGCAAAATCGCAGTTCCGAACGTAGTCGGATACCTTAAAATGTTCAAACCCTAGTACCAATGAGGACTCACTTGTGTCGAAGGGCTGATGCACTATTGAGGCACAACGTCCTTCTATTGGTGCCATACACCCTGTTTAGTATGTTGGTGCCAGTGCATGTGTCGTCCTTGTCACTGTTTAAAATAACGAGGTTCGTCACCAATAGCCCTCACGGGGAACCGGTTTGCTCTGAACCCTTTTCGGGTGACCTCTGTTCTTTTAGGCATTCCACCAACAGTCACGGTGTAGCTTTAGATGAGTGATTCCCAAACCTTTTTAACCCATAGACCCTTTTTTAGAGTCAAGGTTTGCTCATGGACCCCTAAGTGTAAAAGCTACACAAATGTATAGTCTCAAAATTACAAAAGAAAAAAAATATTTTGTTGAAAAATTATTTATAATGAAGTTATAACTTTTGTTTAAAATAAAATAAAAAAATATTAATGACTTGGATGAACTTGATGAAATATTATGAGTGCATTTATGCCCGGCTCATTGTTTGTGAGTAGCAACTACAAATCCGCACGAGCACTTAAGGGTCAGTTTCATTTTTTATGATGAGGTTTACAACGGAACTGAATCCACGTTCTATCGAATAAAAAGCCGGTAAAGTAGTCAACAGCTTCTATACAATTACCCATATTACAGGATATAAAATTGGAATCCGTTTTTGTAACCAGAATTTATAGTACTGTTGATCAATCTTCGGTTTAAGTCTCTCATTTATGGATATTTCAATAATATGTTCCTGTTTTAGTAAGAGTTCATCCGTGTTTGGGATCTGAGTTTCTCCACGCGCATGAAGGTTCTACACCTAATCGAGAATATCCAAGTGAATTACAGTTCTTTATTTAAATTTTCATAAAAAAAAAATGGGTCAATTTTTTTTATTTTCATTAAATTTTTCGCGGTCCCCCTGATTTTTTTTAGAGACCCCAAAAATTAATTTTAATTTTCCACGGCCCACCTGAAAAATATCGGGGACACTGAGTAGGTATCACTTTGGGAACCACTGCCTTAGATTGTGATGTTTATAACACACACATCCACTCACGTAATTGGCTTTGAAACGACATTTTATGTATGTTTTGTACCTCCTGAAATTTTTATTGGTATGAAGTAGTCCATGGGGTTTTATAAATTATTTTACATGAACTTATTTTTGACATTATTCATTTTTTTTAAACAAATGTAAAAAAAATAATGACTCTTTCGACATTCAAACTGCAAACAAAAACTATTTCATTTCTTAAATTCTTTAAATTACCTTACTAAGTCTCAAAAGCCTTAAAACAAACTTTATTAAACGTTTTTAAATACATAGAGTTTGTTTTAAAGTGAATAAGAAATAAAAAAATACCTCTCTGGAAAAGACCTCCATTGTAAGCTTTTTGAAAATCCCGAGCCTGTTTAATTTTTGAGTTAGATGAAAACAAAGTCATTGTGTCAATATTGACTCGACAAATACTTGAAAGTAACTAAAACATAGGTAGGCACTGTTCTCTTTAAAATTCAAGCCAGAGTCTTATCTTAAGGAAAAGCGTTCTAAACACAAAACTATTTTCTCACTCTATACATAAAACGCTCGAAAACCTTTTGAAAATTTCTTTCTTAAGGAATTTTTTCATATTTTTTTCAATCTAGTACATATTTTAAGTAATATTTTCTAGCATTAAGTTTCATTTTTCTGATTATTTCGAAGGGGAAGTTATAAAAGAGTTAAAAAATCTTAACAATTTTGGTTACTTTGATTTTTTTTTCTTAAGTATTCGCTGCTAGCGAATACTTAAGTAAAGTAGCTCTTGGAAAAGTCAAATTAAAAAGTAACAGTTGTGTTTTCTTCCACAGTCTCTTAATTTTTTTTCGTATTGCGCCGCTTATTTCAAATTTGTTTCAGCAGTACGTACTAATAAATCTCTAAAAAATTACAAATTTTATTCTTTTCACAGAATTGTGAGACAAAAAAATGCCGAGATTTTTTTTCAATTCTATCCTTACTTATATTTGTATGCAAAATGTCTATGTCAATTGACATTTTAAATGTAGCGGGAAAAATATTTTTAAAAAAATGAGAAAAATAATTATTAATATATGTATATATGTTTATTTTCGACTTTTGTAAATTCTTGAAGCATTGAGTAAATTCTAAGATTCATCATAAAATATTTCCATTTTGTTAGTACAATATAGAATTTTTTATTAAAGCTCCTTGTTCTATTTTTGAATGTTAAGTAAAATCTTTTTAAAAAAAAGATAAACGTAACTACATAATTTATAAGAAAGTTTCATCACACTAAATATGTTCTACTTAAAAACCTGTAGATTAAATTCGTTATATCAGGAGGGAATTTTTCTTATGATACATAAAATAAACCTTAATTTAACGCCGCGTTTCTCAAACTGAGGGGTGCACCCCTAGGGGGCGTGCTAAATGTACGAGGAGGGTGTAAGCATATTGAAAAGTCAAAAACAAAATATTATTTAAAAAATTATTAATTAACTGGAAGTAAACAAACAAAAGGCATTGAGATATAATAAAATATAAAATTAACATTTACACTATAATACACTTCTAAATGAATCAGTACTGCGCAAATTATTTTATAATTAATTTAACAATACTAAGTTAAGAACCAGTTTAATAATTACCAATGACCCCATGGGCTTATCATATATAAATTTATACACAAAAATTAAAACTTATTTCGATAATTTGTGCGATTTATAAATAATTCCTTAGCTGCCGATTAAAAGTTACTCGATTGGCTCCCCAATGCTTCCATTTTCCTCGTAAGAGAGCGTATGTGATGTATTGGGGAGGGGAAGAGTAAATAAGAAATCCTCTGACATAAATAAATCCTTCGCAAACATTATCAAGGTCCTTTTGTTGCATTCCAAAACCTTAGGAATAATTTCATGGATGGATAGCAGTGCACAGAAAAGATGGTACTTCGGAAAGACGTATATATACGCCCGTAGAATTTAGCGCCGAGACGCTTAAGAGGTAAAGTCATGTTGTAGCTTTAGCGTCAATGTATAGTATTATTGAGATTCTACATTTTTATTTGTATGGAAGGGGGGGCGATGAAAATTATGATTGAATATTGGGTCGCAAATAAATTGAAATTTTGAGATGCACTGATTTAACGGCATATTAATTTTAAAAGATTATTTTATTATTTTGGGATTGCGTTTAGGAACTCGTGTGTCGCGAAACACTATATTATTTCTTTCTTATCCTATACAATGTTGTAAGTGAATCTTATATCGAATTTTACTTCATGCGTTATCACATTATTTTCTGCAAGCATTCATTCATACGTAATGTGAGTCTTTGTCTTTTATCTTCTTAATTTTATACACATAGTTGTTAATTGAATTCCGTACACAAAAAGAATAATACCTTTAGATAAGAATTGTACAAAATACTTTATTTTTTTCAAATGCTGTTTTCTTCCAAATCTTCATGTTCATTCAAATCAGAACTCAAGAGTTCGTTCTTTGAAGACTTTTACTGGAGTTATTTTCTACCTGAATTCTTTTCTTTGGAATTATTTCCTATTTGAAGACTTGTTCACTTATTTTTAAAGGCTTTTTATTACTGTCTAAATTTTTCTTACTGGAATATTTTTGTTTAGTTTTCATGAAATGGCAACGTTTCAATTTTGTTTAACCCTACATATCTTGATATTTTAAATTTTTACATTCGATTCCATTTTTTCACTATTAATCACAATCTGTTGAAATATTTTTCATTATGTTTTAGCTTTGGTAATTTTTTTATCTATTTCACTAAAACTTACCGATTGTTTCTAATTACTTATCTTTGATTATACATACACTATATATTTACAATAAAAACATTCTATTTTTCTCTAATTATATTCAACATTCTAATGAATTTACCGTGTCATCTTGTTATATACATCAGGTGAGATTATACTAAAAGTAGCTACTAGAAGCTACTTCTCTTTTCACTTTGATTTTAAGGTATGCGACTACGTTTGGAACCGTGATTTTGCAAAAGCGTATAAATGGATAATATTTATGATATTTAGTGTCACTTAGATTATAAAATGTATATAAAATTGTTTTAAGAATAGTATTAGAATAAAAATTATTTAAGTACAATATTTTGACAAAAAATGAACATAGAATTTTAAAAATATTCTTCTTTTATGAAAAATTCTTCTATTATAATAATATTTTGCCTGTATATAGCTCAAATATCTGTACAGAGGCCTAACTAGAATTTTTGAATATATAACTTAGAAGAGGGTTTATCCATGTTTTACGACAACAGAGGGGAGAAATTTTAAGAAAAAACGGCGATAATTATTTGAAATGGTTGTAACTCTGAAAATAATGTGAATTTTTTAGAAATCATAGTTGAGCCTATGTACAGAGGTCTGAGCTATATACAGGAAAAATATTATTATAATAGAAGCATTTTTCACAAAAGGAGAACATTTTGAAAAAAGGGCATTCTGCCAAATTATCGTATTTAGATAATTTTTCTTGCCAAAATGTTCTTAAAACGATTTTATACATGTATTCTTATCTATGTGACACTAAATATAATAAAAATTATCCATTTATGCGTCTTGTTATAATCACGGTTCGGAACGTAAATTGATTGAGTTTTCTAAAATGATGAACAACATTAAAAATATAACAGATTTTCCTAATTCAACTAAAAATATACCGATAAATTAAAAAATATTAAATCCCTTATTGATAGTTGCATTAAAAAACCATGGTAAAAAATATAAATTACATAGATAAATTATTGATTATATAGGCACAGGAGACGTAAAAGCGTTAACAATTTTCGTACTAACGCCTGCTTCAACCAAAATTCAGAATAACGAACAAAACAAAAAGCAAAGAAAAAAAAGAAAAGGTGTTATAAATATATATTTTTAAATATCAACATTATATAAGGGTTAACACTCAAACTCAGTGGTGCGACAGCCCATGAGGGCCAGAGCCTACTGTGCCCATCGCAGTATATGTGACCATTGGGTGCTAAAGTGCATTATCACAGTTCCCGATCAGGTGGTCAGTTTGAAGCGAGATTTTCAGTGTTTAAATGCCCAAGCAAGCTTGGTACTCATTTATCAACCCACTGTTAAAAAGGGTTGCTCAAATGATAAGTGGGCAAGTTCAATAGAAAGAACGATTTCATTGGGAAGAAAAAGGAATCGCTCTTGGGGTGGTAACAAGTCCCATCTTTTCTGTAGCTTGTCTATACCTTCACTTTGAAAGAACGTGGTTGATTCCTGAAGAAGTTTTGCCCAGCTTCCTTCACTTTATCGTCCACATAGAAACGCAACACTGTTCAGGTGGTCTAAAAGCCTTGAAGTCACAGGGTGACACATCAAGACTATACGGGGGGATCTAACAGAATTTATTTTAAAATTGCCTTGGGGGACGTGTAGTCCAACATTATCATGGAAATCCGATATCGTTTACTGCGCTTGTGGAAAACGTTTACTTGAACTGTTCCAAGACATTTGACCTAAACAGTACTCGCCATAGACTGCCACTATTCGTCTCTAGACTTGTCGTTAAACTTCCCTCCATCAATCAGAAAACATACTACCGCAAGTTGTTTCGATCTAGATGTATCCTTACAGGGCATGATTTTACTTTCGATTAATTTCCTCTATCACCAAGAGGTTTCACTGTTAAATATCGTTTGTGGCGTACGCATCCTACGGTCCTTCGTGTCTGTTTGATGGCTCTACTATAGCTGCATTCATTCTGACGCAATAGCTTATGTCCACTTTTCATTTGCGCAACACTTATACCATTGTATCTGTAAAATTTCCATTTGAAGTCTATCGTACAACTGTATTATTTTTGACAATAGGAATAATGACATTGATAAATGTGTAGTTTTTTGACAAACATTTGTTTTTAGTAATGAATAGGAGCAAAATATAAACAAGGAATAGGTAAAACTTGATAGGAAGTCAGTAATATAAATCTATAATATTAAGCTCTTCTTTTGAAGAAGAGTTTGAGTTTCTTAGGGTTCTCTTCAAAGGTACAGCTTTTTGCAGTTGGATTCACTCATTTCAAATTAGTGTGTAGAGTGTTTTAAATAAAACTTCAAATCACTTAACACAAATAAAATACCACTTGTATCGTACTGAAGTTGGTAAAATGAAGTGAAGTTTTTTTTAAATTATTTTTGTTTATATATATATATATATATATATATATATATTTTTTTTTAAATTATTATTTGTTTATATATATATATATATATATATATATATATATATATATTAATATATATGATGTATTTAAATGCAATATTTACAAAATAAGAACATTTTAAAAGGGTAATTGAAGTATTTAGAATCTCCTATCTTCCAAAAAATATTTCTGTTTGGGAACATAACTTACTTATATTAGGATCATGCTCTATGCTGGAGACTATGTTATCCTGATGTGAGTCCGTATGAAAAACCAAGTGATCTTACGATCTGAAATACATATACTTTTTATGCATTTTTGTACATAAATAATTTGTATAGTACCATTTTTAAGTAGCTAATATGTCTTTAACCCTTTGACGGTTGGGGAAATGAGCAGTTTTCGTTTATTTAATTCTCACAGTATTACGAGTAAACAGTAGTCAAAAATGGTAGCTGTTTTCCCCCACCGTTCTTCCGAAAATATCACCCTTTTATCTCTGGCGATGCCGTAGATATAGCTCGCCTCACGCGTTTAAAAAGTTTCTTAAAGTATTTATTGACACATAAATAATAGTTTTTGCATACTTAAAAATAATTAATCATAATTATTCATACTTAATCATAATTATTAAAGAGTAAATATTAACGATTATAATCAATTATATAAATAATAATAGTTAATTTTAATATAAGACAAATATTAAGTATTGAAAGGACTACGTAAAACTAAATTTAGCGAGTAGGATTCCTTTGTAACATAATAAATGCAGAATAATAATGGCGAACCAGCTCAGTTCGTCATCGCACATTAAAGAAAATTTTCACTCCTCGAGTAGTGCTCTTTTCTAACCATTTCGGTCGAAATCTTGCTAACGAGCGGAACTCGTTTGCGCGCATTATGAAGCACAATTCGATTGCGAGCTGAACTCGTCCATAACCATCGAAGGGTTAAGAAGGCAATGGAATTATAATGCATGCTTATCATATTCGTGTAAATTTTTTATTTAAACAAAGAATTTTTCGATTGAAAAAAATCATTCATTATGTGTGAGATTGAGTAAGTATTGCATTTTCCTGATACACGTAAGGACTTAATTTTAAAAAGTAAAAATGGGAAATTGCATGGGAATATATAAAAATAAGGTATTAAAGGTTGAAAATTGAGTGAGCTTTTTAGCACATTTTTCTCAATTGCCAGTATTTTTCCCACGACTGTTTTGCGCAAAAAATTAAATCTTCTTTCCTGGCAGATTTTGCATCGATTTGTTACTTGTAATCTTTATTTCTCTTTCTCAATGATCATTCTTTTATCAACAAGATAGAGAAGGAAAAAGCGAAGGTCTATTATTCTCACTTCTTTCATCTTTTTATTATTCCTCATTTTCCCACTTTTCCTCCTCTCTCTCTACTCTTTCTTTGGATTCTTTTTTTTATTTTCAGATCTGTAGTCGCATTCAGAGACAGAGTGTTGCATTTCAAAAGACGAAAAATAGGAGTGAATTCCAATAACTTCTCATTCTTCCATTTAAAATAATTCTTCGAAAAAGGGTTAGCAAAATCCTTCAGTTTTCGTGAGGGTATAAGTCAATTAGTTCATCATCATTTAATTGTTGTAATTGGAACTATTCCGAAAGATAACGGATAAAAATGTAAGACGCGCGCGTTTCAACAATTTTGATATTAAACCAGCTACTCTAAAACGTATGATTGAACTAGGCTCCTTCTTTTATGTATCAGCCTGACATCGCGGACCCCCAAAAGATCTGGGATTTAGAGGTTTCTAAATAATCCTAAGACTGTCTCTGCTACTTTTTTTTATACAGACTTTTGTAAAACTTTTTTTTCATTTTAAGGAAACTAAATGTCTAATTTTAAATATTACAAAATACTGATCACAAATTAAGAATGTGATTAGCTGTATTAATTAAAAATTTTGATTCGAAGGACTGTGCTGCATTTCTTTTACAAGTGCTGTTATATCAGGTGTAATATGTAAACTCTGCAGTCTTACTTCCAGGTCCACGCTTTCCAGACGATTTTCTTGATTCATTTTAAAAATAGAAAAAGAGCTGAAAATTTTTCCTCTGAAATAAATAAGTAGCAAACTAAACTGAGCTAATATTTTTGATTGAAAATACATTTTCTGATAGAGTCTTTTTCATTGGGAACAATTGAGTGATCAAATCTAGAGTACACACTTTTCAATTGTTCCACAAAACCTTTCCTAGTCTTGAAAAGAAAAAATAACCACTGGCATAGCTATCTCTGAGGGGGCCCTGTATCAAAATTCTTTTTAGGTATGGAAGTGCTGTCAATGGACTGTTACACATGTTGGAGCCGCTGTAGCTTGTGCCCCGTATCATTGATACGGCGGGAGCTATGCGCCTCTGAAAATAACCTTGAATAAAAAGCCTTCACGGACCTCTAAAAAGGCACTAGGCATCCAGGGGATCCACAGTTTAAGAACGCTGATGTAAACTACAACACTCGAAAGCTTCGCTAGAAAAAACGGATTCTTTAATCAGTTTTGTTTCGAAATATATTTTTTTTAAAAATGAGACTCTCTACTAATATTGTGCACTTCTAACTTTTTTTTTAGAAACGATCAGTCTAATGGTAGTTTTATGGCAAGAATAAGAGGAATTGTTTGAGTCCCAGTTCGTTTCTCCATTTTAAGCGTTCCAATTCCTGTGTTGTACAATACGTAGTTCGAAAAATAACATAAAATCAGATAATGATTTGAAATTCAAGTGATGATGTATATATATATATATATATTATTCAACAACACGAAATTACATCTCGATGACGTAACTCTATATAGTTATCCGAAACATCGTTCCTTAAACGTAATACAGCTTGTTTTAAAATTAATTAAAAATGTTTCGAGCTTCCAATAAAATTTCTACAGAGGGAGATAAATAATTTTTGTTTTTAGCCGTTTTTTCAGTATTAAGTATTCCAGTATTAAGAATTAAATTATAGATATTTAATTAACATTTGCAACGTAAAAAGAATTGTCTTTACTTTTTGACCCTTGTTAATACTAATTTATAAATGATCCTAACATTATATTTGAACATGAATTTCACACATAATGTTGTGTGTATACATTGCACAAGAGGTTAATTTAACTTCAATATCATTACGGTTCCTCATTACTATACTCAATATTAAAAAAATATTATTATATACAATGAAATATTATTATAAACAGAAATATTAATATATTATTACATACAATGTAACATTTCTAGTTTAAAAATTGCAAAAAAGTTTTTACAAACATAAAATCTAATTAAATAATGTAAAGATCAAAAGTATTTCATCAATGTTAGTAATTATCTGTACCAGGAAAAATTAAATAAATGTATTAAATTCTTATTTGTCTGTCAATAATTTGATATTACTACAGAATATGCAGCAAATACCATAATTTCAATTTTTATCCACTTTTAACAACATACGTATACAATTAATAGATTATATATGGCGTAACACTAGCCTTTAAAAAATTATATTCCAATAATTTATTTTTATAGATAAATACAAAAAATGTTATTTGTGTTTATCCAACATTTTTAGCATTTAACTTAAATTTCTAGCGTATAATTATTTTATTAAATATACCTTTATATTTATTGATGTGCTTCAATTCGGCCATTAATATTATTGTTTTGAATCCGTATTTGAATCCTGAATCTAACAATTGCTTGTTTATTGTTCATTGATTCATCGGGATGTAAGCATTTTTGAGCGCATCTTTTCGAAAGATACCTTTTTATTTTAATGGATTTCGAGATTATATCCATTATTTTTTCATGATGATTAACTATAACTGTTATTCAGTAGGAATTACTCATTAGGATACTATATAGTACATTAGGATTTACTATATAACTATGGAATTTTAAACAAAAAGAGAAAGTGTGGCTTGACACAAAACTGGTTAAGCATACAATTATATAAATTTGAAAATTATATTATCAGTCAGAATAGCTTCTAATACTAAAGCATCCATGTTTTTAAGTTTACAATATTTGTTTGATTCTCTTATTTTTAGTACTCAAATTATTTCTGTAAATCTAGTACACCTTATTTCAAACTTACATAAATTAATCTTTGAAAAAAGAATATGATATTCAGTATTATGAATTATATATATATATATATTGTGCATTAACTGATTTTATCTTAAAATTTCTGGTTTTTTTTGAAAAAAAAATATTTTTGCATAGAAAAAAAAAAATCGTTTTAATATTTAGATAAATTTTTGTCATAATACCTCCATTTTTTTAACGAGTTTTATTATTTTTTTAGTAGAATAAACCTTTTAGACTTACTATTTTTCTCCATATCAATTTACAAACACATTTTTCAAGTAGTGGTCCTGCAATAGTAGTATAAACAATTTCTTAAAAAGGGAGTGTTTAAATTTGTACCCTTTTAGTTCTAAAAAATTTCACATGCTTTTTATTTAAAAAATACTTTTTTAAAGAAAAAATAAAGGTTTTCTTTTCTTTATACAATCTGAAATCTTGTTAATACCAAAAATTCTCAAAGCTTATTTTGTTTTTATAAACAAACCTTCTTTCTTCCACATCTGGGGAATCTTTTCTTTAAATGTTTTAAACCCTCCTCAAAGACTAAATTAAAATTTGAAATTATAAGCCAAATCAATTTAATCTAATGCCAAAATTAACTTGAATAAAAAAGAAAACTAGAAGATCTCAAATATCTAATTCAATAATTAAAATAATTTTACGATACATTATTTAATTTATTACTCAAAGATCTTACACTAATTAATTTTAAAATTCAATTACATATGATATAGATTTATTAAGATTAATTTTAAACACATGTAGTTACTTTTTTAAAGATACATTGCATAATCTATTAATTTCAAAATGAGTTCTCTATAAATTAATGCCTTTAGTCTTCAGATATTTTTGTCAGATACCCTTTTTAGTGCTTTATTACGAAATATTTACTAGTGGTATTTAAAAGGGCGCATTCAGACTTTAAATTAAAAGCATTATATAAGAAAAAAAATTATTAAAATGAATTTTTTCTTTGAAGAATATACGTAATTCAACTATCGGTTTCTCTAATCTAAATATAATTAACAATTTTGATTTTGAAATATTTAATATTAGATACCTTTAATTGCAATTCTGCGTTCTTGAGATTTTTATTAAAATGATTTAGAATGTAATATATATTATTAATCAATGAGTTATTTAGAATTATCATGGATAATTAGTTAAAGTTATTAACTTTCGAAACAATAAATGTATTATTCAGCATATTAAGAAATATACTCTTTTTTTTTAAAAAAAAGTACATATTTTTTTCAATGAGACTGCGTATTAGTATTTAACTTTTGCAGACCTAGTACATTCCCCAGGAGCTGTTATCACTTTTTAGCGGGGCATCACACATATAGGCGATACCGATTACCGCTAGTAATTTTGAGGTAATTTTAGGAATGGCGATCTGAGATCAATTAATCGATTTCTCGGAGCAAAAAAAATCGAATTTTTAAATCGATATGTAGCACTGAATCGATTCAGTGAATCGATATTTCATCCTAGAAAATCGACATTCGATGTTTTTTCCGTTTTGGTGAAAACCATGAAGTTGGTAAAACCCATAAAAAAACGAAGAATTTAAACATTATTTATCGCAGGCAGGTGTGCACCTGAAGTATGACCCTATACTTTACTATCAAGAACAAAATTAAACTCTTTTTATCATCACGTTCATTCAATAGCCATGATCTACTATATGAGTATTGTGAGATCAACTGTTCCTTGTGAGTGCCTTTTTTTCGATTGCCGGCAACATTGCAAGTGATGAGCGGAACCTCTTGGATCCCAGTAGACTTGAGAGACTGCTATTTTTAAAAAGTTTAGATATTAAGCATTGGGAACTATAAGCTATACAACTAATTTTCTAAACTTTTTAATGTAACAAATACATTTAGAAAATAAATGCCATCTTTTATACCTGAAACTTTGATATGGTACAATTATAATTCTAATAGTCAAGTTCCCTGAACTAAAAAATCCCCTGATTTTACTGATAAGAAATCGTTTATATTATGGTATTTTTCTTGTTTTTCATAAAATGGATTTATATTTACATTGTAAATGCAGACTTGAGAAATAAATCGATTTTTTAGACCTTGATTTTTGTATGAATCGATTCATAGGGTTACGATTCGAATCGATTTATAAATCGATCTTTTTCGGAAAGAATCACCACCCCTACCCAGTTTCCCCCCAAAAGGAAGGCACCTGAGCTCTGACGATGCGAACCTGCACAAGGATTTAATTTTGCCGAGCCGAGTGCATCCAATTAAAATCGACGCTCTAGAGTTTTTTTACATGCTGCCTAATAATATGACATGGTCGATGTCAATTTTCTGCATCATGAAAATTCACCGATTTGGGATGGGGCCGAACCCGCAACCTTGAGTGCAGAAGGCTAGTGTCAAACCAACCACGCCACCCACCAAAAATCTACTTTTCTTTCTTTCTTTTATAAAGCCTGAGAGCGTCACCATATTTTAGTCTATCTTGTTAAACTGTAAATATCCCCGATTCCTTATTTATAAAATTTGTGAATAAAAGAAAACCCACCACACACACTCATATAAATTTCATTACTTAATTGAATTTAACATTTCTTCTAAATAAATTTTACAAGTCTAATCAGAAAAGAAGTGAAAAATATCTAAAGGAACCTTTTTTCTGTTATACTTGTAAGTTTGAGTTAAATATTGAAAAGAGTTCAAATTTTTCACAAACTATTCAGTGCTCTGAAATTTAAAATGGAGGTGTTTATTTTTAAAAAATGAATCTTGTTGATTAAAATTTTGAAGAAATATTTCTTTAAATTGCTGTTTTTGCTTACATTTAATTAAAACACAAAGCAAGGGTGGACACAAAGCAAGTGGACAACAGTTTTAGATGGAGGGTCCCATTATGAAAGCGTAAGATGCCGGGGAGTCAAACCTTTTTTGAAAATGATTTTCATTCATTAGTGAACATTGCATTTTAGAAAAGGTATAAATTATACTATATAAAAACTATATAAATATATTTATTCAATTAGTTTATTGTTTGCTTTATTTTTTAAGTTTTATTCTACTTATTTATTGTGACAATTTCATATAAGTAAGCACGTTAAATTTTAAAATCAGTTTGTGGTACCCCACGGCCCGGGGGTATCTACTCTCCATCTACGTGACCTAGATTTGTGGAAATAAATGATTGATCTCTCTCACACTCAAATTTTCCATAGTAAATCTAATTTATTATTGTCTAAATATATATTTATCAACGCACACAAGCCTTACTAGATGAATCAGGTCAGGAGTGATACTACGTGATTCTCAGTTCTAAGTAAAATAGCGCCTGAAATCCTACTCAATTTCTTTATGAGAAATTAGCCTCAGAAACTTCATCTACTGTAGATTCCTTAATAAGCAAAGGACCGTTCTATAATTAATCTCTTAACCAGAATCTCACGGTGAGCAGACCTCGGCTTTCTGTCTCTTCTTGTATTCTATTCTTCTACACTATTATTATATTACCATCCAACTTCTATTCTACTATCTGGCTTCTATCCGACATCAATTCGTCTTTCCGGCTTCTATTCAACACTCTCCGGCTTTTATTCAACACTCTCCGGCTTCTGTATGACCTCTATTCGTCTCTCTGGCTTCTATCTTACTCACCGCTAATGCTAATATACAAATATATATATATCCATTCCATCCATATATCCCCACCAATATATATCCATTAACTAATCTACATATAGCGGTTTCTTCTTGAGAGAGTTTGGATTTAAATAATGCCATTCTGGCCCCAAAGATTCTCCAAGAGGATTAGTGAGAAGGCACGATAAAGCCCCTTCACAAGTTTAATGAGACAAATGCACCCTGTCACACTTTCCTACAATGCTTTTAAATCGGGAGAGAGATTGCCTGTTGAAACTCATCACAACCTTCAAGTTGATATCAGTCAACTCGTATCCATACTTGCGCTTGTTGGTCTTTATGTTAGACAACTTTACTCAGAAATATATGTTGACTCAAATATAGAGAACAGTTTCTGTCTGCTTGATTATTTGATTGTCCTAGCGTGCTTCAAATGAATGCCTCCATGACCGCCGCTATTTGACCCCATCCCTTACCATTGACTAAACCAGTGTTTCTCAAACTATGAGGCACGACCCCCTACGGGGCGAGATAAATCTACGAGGGAGGCGTGAGCATTTTGAAAGATCGAAAACAAAAGATTCTTTAAAAAAAATTATTAATTTACTGAAAGTAAATAAAATACACATTCTGCGGTGATAAAAATAAATTAACATTTACACTGATGTAATACACCAGGGATGGCGAACCAGTGGCACGCGTGCCATCAATGGCACCCAACACAATATTTTTGGCATGCCAGTGATCAATATTTTTTGGATTTTATTTCAAAATAACAAAATTCACAATGAAGTATTACGAACAAACGCGAGAATGGCTGGGAGCACACTCGTTTGTTACTGTCTTGCCTTAGTTATGTCGTAGACTATGGGTGCTTTTGATACAAAATATGATTACACATTGCATAGTCAATGTCGTTGACACAACTGTATTTTAAAGTTAATTTGTGTTATTTTTACGATTTTCAACTGTTATTTAATATAGCTAAATCAAAAAAGAACAAAAAGTGCAAAATAGTAAGTGTCACAGGGAATTTCAACTTGATGAATCTAGAAATTGGCATTATTAACGACAGGTGACAAAGCGGCATGTGTTTTATGTTTTGGAACGGTGGTATACAGAACATCGTTTTGTAAAACGGCATTTTGAAACAATTCATAAATACTCCTGTCAAAAAAGTGAGCCACAGCAAAAATAATTAATGGCTTAGAAACCATTTGGTAGATGACTCCAATTCAGCATGCATTCTATACTAAAAGATGCATCTTCCAATCCTAGTATAAGTTATTTGTCATCCAATCTGCAACAACAAAGTCACACTAATGTTACTTTAATTTGAATTACACATACAACTTAAACATTTACTACTGCACAGTGCAAAAGGTATTTTTTTCGTAGTTAATGAGGCAAAGGTATTTTTTTAGAGTTCTGAGTTTTTTGTTAGTATTTAGTTTTATTTTATTTTCCAATAATCACTAATCAAAATTATTTGACGGCACGTCTAAATCTCATAAAACCCTTCATTAGAAAAATGGCACGTGGATCCATAAAGATTCGTCACCCCTGTAGTACTCTTATAAATGTATCAGTAGTGGGCAATGTATTTAATAATTAATTTAACAATACTAAGTTAAGAATAAATTTCATAATTCCCAGGGATCCCATGGGCTTGTCACATTTAAAATTATTTGCAAAAATTAACATTTATCATGATAATTTGTATTGTTTATAAATTTTCCCTTCACTACAAAGTAAAGGTTACACGATTCTTTCCCCAATGCCTCCGTTTTTACGTTGGCGAGCGTATGTCATGTATGGCGGGGTGGGAGGTGGGGGGTGGAGAGAAATGAATAAATAAGAAAATCCTCTCATACAAGTAAACCCTTCGCAAACACTGTCATGGTCATTTTATTGCATTCGAAAGCCTTTGGAAAAATTTTATGGATAACACAGTGCACTGAAAATAACGTACTGTGGAAAGAAGTACATATACGTCTAGGACAATTAACGCTTTGGCGGAGCGAGACGTTTACATACGCTAATGACACTTAAGAAAAATGTACTGTCGTTTTAGTGTCAAAATATAGTATTATTGAATGGTTCACTTTTTGTTATTAAAAATGAAAATAAAATCAAGGTGAAAAGCTTACCTTGTCAATGGAGGGCTGCCACGCATTGAAGAAAACGAAGTTCAAATAAAACAAAGCTTGTGAACTTCTAAAAAGTTTAATTGCTACCACACACAACATACATTAGACTTTACACACACCTAATACGGCACACACTAGACAAACAACATTTCCATCAATAACAACTTGTTCAAGATATCACGTAGTTTCTCAGTCTTTCTCTGCTTGACTGGGCGTTTCTTCCACGTGTCTATTTATATATTTAATTATTTCAGTTCCTTCAAGCGGTGGCGCTATAGGTGCCTTTTGGTTGGGTATAGCTTGATTGGGAGTCGCTTGGTTGGACGTTTGTGATAGAATGCAATGCAATGTTATTTGTATGAAGGGGGGAGAAGCGATGGAAATTATGATTGAATTTTGGGGCCCAAATATTGAAAGTTTGAGAAGCAATGGACTAAACATGCTTTATTCAAAATTATAAAAAAAATTATCATTTAAGTTACTAATCACACATTATATATGAAGAAAAAATTTTCCTTCAAGGAATTTTTACACTGTTTTCTAAGCCGAAGTCTAAGAATCAAAGAAACATCTAAAAATTAAATCAAAAAATTAGCATTAAAAGTTTATTTATGATCTACATTAAAAATAAGTTGAAAATCTAGGACAAATTTTGAAATCATTCTTAATTCGAATAAATGAAAAAAAATTCTTATTAAATAATTTTTGAGGAGTACATTTTCGATAAAATTAAACATCTTCAAAGTTGTATATTTCAGTAATTACCTCAAAAATCCTCCCCTTAACTGTATGATTATAGAACAGCTTATATGAAAATTAGTTTTATTAACTGATTCGGCACTTTTCTTGATCATAGAAAAACATTCTTGTGATCGCTTTTCTAAAAGTTATTTACAAAAGTATATTTTTTGAAAGGGAATTATTTTGAAAAAATAAATTCATATATAAATATTTTTGATCGTTTATCTTTATTCGTGATAATACGAATTTCTTAATGTATGAATAATTCTACATCTTTTTTTCCCATTATCAAAGTTTTCATTGAAGTTACTAAAACTTGTAGTTAAAACCCAAATACTCATATATCTCGAAAGGTTAAAGTCACGAATTCGTGGTCGATGTTTTTTCTATCAAATGCTGGGACCTCGTCTTGTCATAGATCAGTCATCCCTTGAGCGTGATCTGAAAGTTTAAAAAAATGAAGTGGCAGCTCGACTACCATCCTCTTTATCTGACCATGGTTCAGACTTTCGAGATCCGTCACCAGTAGCCATTATGTTGTTCCAGAATTCTACGTTAATTTAAAGTCAATCAGTCAACTACACATGATACTGGAAATTATTCTTAAGATATTCCCGTTTTTAAGACTTATTTCTCCCTTCATTCCTTAAGAGTATAAAATACTTAAAACGCATAAGTATTAAGTATACATTTAAAAAATTAAAACTAAGACATATTTTTTTAAATATGCCAACCCCCATTTATGCGTTTTAAATTCTTTGATACCATTTCTTTTCATATATATGAGTGTGTATTTGAAAATTCTAAAGTATATATATAAAGAAACCACTGTAGTGTGAATAAGTATAAAAAAAACAGGACTATCTCTTTTTCTCTAATCTAAAATGAAATATCAAATTTATCACTGGATATAAACCAAGTTATATTCGACTCCTTTCTAAAAATAGATATATTTTATATTTATATTTAAAATAAAGCTATAGTCATATTTCAGTGATTCAAAATAAATTGATCTAAATTCTCTTTTATGTGTATAAGTTCTGGTACTGTAACATTTTAATAGCTTTGGTATGAAAATAGTCAATTTTAGTCAAAAGAATTTAATATTTTCTAAATATGATATTGCGTTTACCAACATTTTATTTTAATTTCAGTATTCTATCTGAAATTGTTTTCTCTTTATGATATATGAAAATTCAAATAGATCTCCCCAAAGTTGCATTTAAATTATACACGAATTCAAGAATACGCGTTAGCTTGGCGAGTCGTAAATAACATAACAATATTTCTTATTTTTTATTAAAAGTTTCAGTCGAACTCAGAAGTTCTAGTCCCGATTATACTAGAAACCTGCAATGTAATGGGCTTTCATTTTTTATAAGTTCGATATTGCTAAACCAGTTTCAATAGTACTCATGTTTCTTCTACGTGGAGAAATGGCTATTTGAGTGAATAATCGCTACAATTGCTTTCAAAATTGAAGCCATATTTTTGGCAAGATTAAAGCAGACTGATCCCAACTCTCTGATCCCAACGCTCCAAGTATCTAGGCGTCATTTTAGACAAACTTTCACCATTAAACTCGTTCAGGACCATGATTTCATATATGCGATCCCTTCGGGGAACATAGTATATTTGAGATTGCATTTTGACCATTCTAACGCCCATAATCATATCAGGATTTATGGCGTTTTGAATGATTATAAACTATAAATCTCGGCATATTTATTACAATAATGATTTTTATGAATTTTATAACGAAGTTAGGCTTAACTGGAAAAATAGCCTGGTCCTGAACGGTTTAGCCAACTTATATTGGAAAGAAATTTAATGATATCTCACACAATCTATTCCCTTGTATCTTGCTTAAATTTATATTAAGTAATCTTAACTTTCTTATGTATATGTTCCAATCCCAAAATCAATACTGACTTACGACTTCCCTGTATGGGTTAACAAAATAGATACGCATGAAAAACATAGAACATTTTATTCCCAAAAAATTTTTAATATGTTTGATGGTTCATATTAATTCCATATCTCATAACAACAAGCAATTACACAGCAAAGTCTGCCAAACCGCTAGTCTACCATTCGACAAACTCAGAAAAAAATGATAAGATGGACAACTCAACTAATTATTTCATTGCTCAAATTGATAAGTATGCTCTTACTTTAACTTGTATGAATATAGAAAATTTTCTATTGACTTTTGTAATACACGAATTTTTTTTTTTTCATTTTATTCACTGGAAATATTTATAATTTCAAACAAACAGTTCATTTTAGATGTATTTTTCCCCTGTGATTCTGACTTAAAGTTAAACAGTACTATTGCTGAAAGTCAGAGCCAAATTTGTTTCTTTTTCTCTTTTTCCACAACCGTTTTGATCGCACACTGAAAAATGTTCCACAAAGAACGCTCGGAGTTTCCTGTTACCTTCAAATTGGATATACGTAGTTCAAACCGGCATCCTGATAACTTCCGCTAGTTTTAAGATTTTTAACTTAATTTGATCTTTATTCTTTCTATATGTATGCAAGGTGTCTCCGAATGCCGAATGCAAATTTGGAGATGTGGAGAACATCCTGAGAAATCATTACTGCGTAGAAAAGCATGTGAAGAAACGCACCCTAACGACATAAAGAGACCCAAAGACAGTAAGCCCACAATACCGAATGTAGTGTAAAACGTTTTTTCACAAAAACAATAATAAATTAACGGTATGACTTTAAAGCATCCAATGAGGTGTTTGAAATTGCTGCCATTTGCATGTATGTACGAGCGACACCGAAGCGACATGGATTGGTGGAGATGTTCGAAAATACCGGGTGTTTCACGGATCGTAGCAGCAGCGATGGATATTCATACCACTACATCCAGTTCAGATTTGGGGGGCAGGTCGTCAATCGCGGCTTTCAAACATCCATGTTCCGCCAGATTCTTATGCACCCGAGAGAACGTTTGATGATTGGATTAGCAGACATATGTTCGAAAATACCGGGCGTCTCCCGGATCGTAGCAGCAGCGATAGATATTCATGCCATTTCATCCAGTTCAGATTTGGGGTGTGTGTAGTCAATCGCGGCTTTCAAACATCTATGTTCCACTAGGTTCAGATGCACCCGAGTGAACGTTTGATGATTCAGTTGCCATCTCGTTGGATATGTTTCCCCATACAATCGAACAGCAACAAGTTTATTTCCGTTGGCAGAACCTTAGTTGAAAGGGATATCCACCAACTCGGTGTTCGCATAATGATTCCTGATCTTGACACGCTGTCCATGGCAGAAATAAGACAACCACATATGCCGACCTTTCAAGCTCGAATACAGCGCCACCTATTGCTTTCCTATGTAATTATGGCTCCTGACGTTGTCCTCTACCTCCCCTCAAAGGTTGTACATGCCATTTGGAGACACCCTTTATATCTCACAGTGTTTTATACACAATTCTGTAAAATTTGCTGTTTGTTTGCAATTTAGTCACTAGACAATGTAGAATTACTATCACTGTTAGTACCTAAGTAAATATTGGAGCTCTACAGGACGATGTAGTCTTAAGTCGATCAGGAATGTTCTTTTCAGTGAATTGATGGCCACACACTCTGCAATTTTTTAAAAAAGTATTCCTTTATGTTTTAATGCGTTTTATAGAGTAGTTTAAGTAAATGCGATGTTTAAAACACGTGACAGAATATTTTTGACGAATCTTAACTGATAAAGTAAGGAAATTTTAAGATTCCTTTTCAGGGGATGACATCGATATTTTATTTCTGTATTGCAAATTCTTGTTATGCTTCAATGCTATGTATTTTTACGCATGGTAGCATTTACAGGCTTTTAAATTTTATTTCAGTCCTTAAAGGAAGAATTATAATAAATTTTCAAGGTATATTTTAGTATTTCACTTTTCGGTACAATTGTCTCACAGTCCTTTGACCTCAGGTGTTGGAGGATTCTGTAACGATCAGCCATTTTTCAATTAACACAATTTTGTTGCCTATATCACTTAATAAACATAATCAACTTAACTGAAAAAGCACTTAAATCACTAAAACCGAGGATCAACCAAACTTAATACATTAGATATAATAAAAAATAGCACTTATCTATTATCCTGAGTGTTCATGATTCAACACTTGATTAATATTACTTCTAGAATTAACTATAAGACCACCGTTTGTTAACACTATGCTTTCTTCTATCTCAATTTTCAAACATCATCCCGCCTATTCCACGACCAGCACTTAAATATAAGCTCTAATTTACATAATGCCAGGTATAAGGTACAAAAGGCAGTTTTCAACTGAAATCACAGTTAAAAAGAATATTTTACCCTAGAGGATTAGCAGAAGCGTGAACAGAATTGTGGCACAATAAAATATTAAATCTTCTTAATGTTAATCAGACTTTGGGTCCAATAATTTCTGCTGTATATTTTAGTATTACAACCATTGGTTATTTTGAAAGAAAACGGGTTTGCGAATTTAGTTACGATATTGTTTTTTATAACTGTTTTTATTTTCAGTGAGCATTATTTGTTTTGTTTTCAACTTGTGACAAATTGATACAAAAGTGGAATTTGTTTTCACCATTTCTTACAGTTACATACTTACAAAGGTGGCGTATATTGTGTTACCTTCATATTACAGGTATAAAGTGATATTTTATTATACAGGATGTCCGGGCCTTAGGTATCCAAAAGTTATGGTTTATTATTACTGAACTACCCATCAGCATGTAATAAACTGTTCATCCGCGGATTGAAAACCCCTCTGAGAATTTTTGGGGTTTTGGCTTATCGGCCACACGTGCGTGCATTGTTCGATAACCTTGTTACACTGACTTCATTAGTAAAGAAGTGAACTCCACGGTAAAAGATGTTGCGCGTACTTTGGTTAACGGAATTTAAATCAGTCACGCATGTAGAGCGACGTATTCGAACAGAATGGGATGTCAATCCTCCGACATTAAAATCTATCAACCAATGGGAAAGAACTTTAAAGGAGACGGAGACTTTAGTATCTGAAACTGGCAAATATCCTTAAGTGTTCGTGATAGAAGACACTGTTGATCGTGTGCGTGATTCATTTTGTATGAATCCAGGTATGTCTATTAGGCAAGCCAGTAACGACATTCCATTCTGTTAGAACACGTCGCTGTACACGGTAACCAAAGTATGCCCTGAATCTTTTGCTGTGGCGTCCAAATCCTTACTAAGGAAGTCAGGGTAACAAATTTATCGTCTGCGATTGCCGAATAATACACGCACGTGAAGCCAATCGGACTAGACAAAAAAAATCTTGGAAGGCTTTCCAATCCATGGATGAATAGTTTATTACATTATTATGGGTAGTTCCACAATAATAAGCTATAACCTTTGGATACTTTAAGCCCCGTCACCCTGCATTTTTCAGTAATACTTGGAGAGGGTGTATACCCTGTCTGTCTAACGTCAGACCAACCCCCATTATACAAATTCTACAACCGTTCATACTCATTGCTCAAATTATAAAATTGTAAATTGCATGCGTAGTGTAGTTCTATTTACTTGTCCTTTTTTTGCAAAAATTCGTTGTTGGTACTCCTCTTTAGTTAAATTCATCAATGCGCTGCATAGTCCAACAATTCATTGATACCATTTTCAGATTATGATAAACTTGTAGATTTTGCAACTTTTTGGAACGCTGAGTAATTAGTTTTGTTGATTGTTAATAAGTCTTTGCCTGAGACGGCGTCGTCCTTCTCCGCAACGATTCCTGTTCAATCATAGCGATATTTTTTCTGCGTGAATTCTATAGTTAAGAAAGATATTTGATTAAAAAAATCTTAGGCTATATGAATTCTGTATTCGGACAAATTATGTTGAATATATATATTTTTGTTTATAACAATGTACAACCGTACAATCAGTGTAATTCGTGCTATTTTTGCATTTGAACTTTGGTCAGGGAGAGCAAATCAAGACTGTGTGTATTATTATTTCTAGCACAACCACAAAGATTGCATCAGTTTTTTTTCCTTCGGTGACCTTCAGAAGGATAAAAGGGTAGCCAAGTGGTCATGGTCGCGAACTCATTGCCAACGCGATAGAGTCGTGTATTTGAAACCTAGTGCCCATAGTGTAGATAGATTGACGTACATTAAATTTGTCGAGGTTCAAAATCTTTCTGTGGCGTGTTGTCGTGGTTAGAAAAGGGATATCAACTCAGATGTTCTTTTCACATGACCATGGCTCAAAATTAAAGTCCGTTGCCAACAGCACTAATTTACTTCACACTACAATCTAAATTAAAGTCAAACAAACCACAGTGAATGAATTGAGGAAAATTCAATAGAATATATACAGACTGGAAGCAGGTGTTATATAGTCATGTGATTTCATTAGAATTTTCAAAGTTGTTCAAGGACTGGAGCTCGTTTTGTCCCTCTTGTGCATGTAAAGATTAATTCTACGCCATTTTTTTATTGATACATTGTTTTCAGAACCGTAGCCACCGCCGTATCCCCCTTATCAATTATACGGGGCCCCCAAGCCTTAGGGGAACCAAAATGCGTAGGAAAAAAAATCGTAAAATATTCAGAGGCTCCGAAAGAGGGCCCCCGCGAAATTTAGATACAGGGCCCTCTCAAGACTACCTACGCCAATGATTGTCGTACAGTGTTGTAGCTTTACGTTGGTCCTTTTCTTCAAGTTTCGCAAGAAATAAGTGAAATTGGCATGTTTTACAAAATTTGAACCTATAATTTATTACTTTTTTCTTAAATATGTTTCCTCAAACGTCTACTTTCAAAATTTACCATCGAGCTAATTATTTAAAAAAATATTAATTTTTGTTCCTTTCTAAAGTCGCATTTTACACAAGCGAAACCAAATGATTTACATAAAAACTGCTATAAATCAATGAAATGTTAGGTGGAATGAAGAAATTTAATAGCGCCACAAGCCATTAAAATTCTTCGGTTTCTTCCCCTACCACCATCGATTCTTTAACAGATTTCTAAGATTTTTTCCCCGAGTTAATATTTTTTTTATTTTTCCTTCATATTAATCAAGGTTTAGCCATTTTTTTCTGTCTCATTTCTACTTCTCGAAGATCTTCTTTGAAAACGAGAATGAGTAAAAAATTCATTTTAAGGTATCCAACTGGTTTAAAATCATCATTTTCATAAAAAAAAAATGAAATTTATTTTATAGTCTATTTTTGTATCCTGTTTAATAAGCTTTCTAAAAATATCATACTTTTAATTCTGAGTCAATTAGAAAAAGAATTGTAGCTGTTTTTGTTTGAGGTAGTAAGCCAAAATCGAAACCGGAAGTGTGAGTTTTCGGTTGATTTTCACCATCAAAATGAGATTTTTATTCTTTTAAAATATTTTAAGGAATTCTTTTTGTGTTTAGTAAACTTTATTTCACTTTATAAATATTTTAATATATATATATATTTGGTGTTCAAACAGGCAACAATTAACTGATTGCAAAGTTTGTTTTGATTTAAACGAGCTGCTATCTTTTTATCATTTGTGTTCAAAATTAGATCTCTTTATATTTTTTATTAGTACTTTTATATACAGTTATAATTAGTTTTAATTAAATTAAAGTTGTCATGCCAAAAACAAGATCGATGCGGTAAAAAGGAAGAGATTTCCAGACAGTAGAATTTGTTGGAGAAACGTTGAAAGAAAAACCAACGGATCTTTAAAATTCAATTATCAATTCTATTAAAAAGATTTATAATAAGCTTTGCGATCAAAATCTTCTAAAAATGTCTTCACGATAAAGCCCAGAACCGCAATGATAGTCTTAACAATGTCGTGTGGAGTATAATCCCGAAAGACAATTTTGTTGAGCTACAAACACTACGTTTAAGAAATGATATCGCAATAATACTTTTTAATTCTGGATTTGTTGGTCTATTACCTCTACTTCAAAAGTTAGGAATGAAATTATGTTCTGAAATGAAAGGATATTATTGGTACCTCGACAAAACGAGAATTGTTGATTCTACGAGGCATTCTAAACCAGATAAGAAAAAGTCTCGTAAAAAACGCAAGAAGCTTCGAAAATGCAAAACTTTGAAGTATGAGGTTCAGGAAGGCACAACATACAAATCTGGAGAGCTTTAATACCTTCCTAAATATTTAAAAAGTTTTATTGCAAATATAAACTTCATTTTGAATTTTCTAAAGAATGTTATTTTTGAACATAATGATTAAAGGTATAAAAGTGATATTTCTTAAAATAAATTAAATATTCTTATGAAATTATTTGAGTTTGCTCTTTTTATTATAATGAATGCTTTCTGCTAAAAGCTGAGTGTAGTTTTTCTCTCAATAAAGTTATTTTTTATAATGTAATTTTATATAAATAAAATTTCTTAAGATAATTCTGGGTTTATCCATTTCGAACACCTGTATTTCATAATTTTACAATAGAATTTGAGCTTTTTTAATATAAAGCAGAGTTAAACGTGAAATAATTGCATTCCTGCAAACATTTTATTTATTTTTGTGATATAAAGTTTTGTTGGCAAAAGAGAGCAATTTTTTGTAATATTATGGTTCAAATTTCTCAATATTTTAAAGAAAAAAGCTTTCAAAAATTCTTTTTGTTGTATTTTCATAGTTTTGCATTTTACGTAATTAAAAAATAACACAATTAAATAATTATTTAAGTTAGAATTTAGAAAATTGTCTCCGAACCCAGTCGGATATCTTAAGGACGATGTGTTCCTGAACAGTTAATATTATTTATTTTGGTTGAATTCTAACGATTTAACCCGATCTCTAAATGTTACGTGTTTGAGAATAGATTTCATGAATAACACTCTGGAAAACATATAATGGGCTAAAAGATGTTCTTGTTTAAAATAAGCTGTGAGATATTGAAGTTGGGTGTTAACTCCAGATCATAAGGTTTTATTAAATAGTAAAATCTAGAAATACTCGTGAAAAAATTTAACCTATAATTCATTTAGTATAAAAACTTAAAAAATTAAGTTCTGCAGAAGAATACTGCATGAGATAAAACATTACTCACAACACTCAATACAATATCTGCATCAAAATATAATTACCAAGGTAGCTCGGCGACTGATCAATGAGTCGCTTGGAAAGTTAAAGAAAAATAAAATAAATGTGTAGAGCTAACACAGTTTTAACCGTTTTTTTTCCATACAATCTTAAATACTAGTTGCTTTGTTGATTTGTAGAATTTGCTTAATTTGGGGTTGGATCGCTACATCACTCTCAAACTCAATCCTTAAGACGATCAACACTGAAGTGAAACCACAGGTTTGGAATGGCGTCCAGATGCTGTTGTAGTTACCAAATTGATGTATTCCTACATAGAAATTGAATCGCTGTCTTTTTGCATGGTATATTCCTGTAAGATGAAAGCTAGTCTTAATCTGTCGAAATAAATGGTTACATTAATTCTCTTTATTTCCAGAGTATGAAATTTCAAATTCCGTTTCCATACCTTGTACGAACCTCTATACGGTGGAATCAATGTGATGGCAATGATCCACAGCATCTTGACCCACAAAAATATAGTCAGCTTTAGAATTTACACGATTCGCAAATGTTTTGCGAACAGCATGGCTAGTTGTGGGCGAAAATTTCTTATGTGTTCCCTGAAACCACGTAACTAATTCTAGAAAGAATTCATTGACATTCTATCACTCAAAAATTTCCCCTTGCGATTTAAAGTTTACCATGTACTGTGATTCTCTTCTAAACTAACTTTCAAATCTTTCTTAAGATTAGTACTTAGACGCAGAACGCTTTGGCAATCCATTCGAACCACTTTACATGAATTGTCACATCACAACTATGTCTTAACTTGTTGGTGGAGCCGTTGCACAATTTCATTTGTTTTAGGGTGATAAGCTGTTGTGTGAGTCTTCTAGATGTCAAGATATTTGTGAGCGAACAAAAAAGATCATTCTCAAAATTTGTTCCATAGTCGGTTGTGATTCTATGGAACTCCTAAATTATTAAATCAGTTCTCGTAAAAAAACCTAGGTATTAAATAACATGTTTGTGATTTAAAATGAGAAAGGCTTTCGGGGCCACCGGGTAAAGTTATGTATACATGAGAATAAAAATATTTCCACCAGTAAATGATAAGGATTCCACAAAATCAATGCGAACATGGGTAAACATTTCCACTGCTAACGTGAACCATGACGTTTGAATTTTGCTTATTGGTATAACGTGCAGAACCTGCATCATAGATGTTGCTATTAATCTGAGAGCGACAGAAGGATAGAGGAAAATCGACCTTTTTGCAACCACATATATAAAAATTGTAAATTAATAAGGGTATATCTATTCAGAATTGTGTATTGAAGGTAAAATAATGTTGTCAATGAGAAGAATATTTTGTAAAGAATTTATAGAACAATTCTTCAAGCTGACTAGAGCATGATTTCTGTTTGGGGACGGCTCACATGGACTAAAATGAGGCCGATGAGTCTTGTAATAACTCCTTCCACAAGTTATTCCTGTCATTATATTCTCGACGAATTTTCTCTCCCGATTCTATATTTTCCGCATACCAGGAATAGACCTTATACTTTAACCAAACAGTTCACTTTGCCGTCACTCCGTGATTGTATTCTAATGGTCCGATGTAAGTTCTACAGCCATGACCTTTCCCTATTAGCTACTTAGGTTATCTAACTTCAGTTTCATCCAGTTGTTATCCAGATATACATTGATTTTTCAACCTGTGAGCCTCATATATCAAATATTCTTAAACAATGAGAGATTGTTAAAAGATCGTATTTGACTTCCACACGTTCCCGGTGGTTTCCTTATGACGAAACGAAATTGACTTAAAATATATCTTAATACTACATACAAAAGTAGCATTTTTTTTCTTTAATTCGTAAAATAGAGATCTGCAATGGGCTTATGACAGTACTACGTTTCACTTTAAATATAAGAAATAAAGCACCTAAAAGAAATTTTATACATTCTTGACATTTAATAAAAATTTTCTTGCAAAAATTTTTTTATCTGTATTAATTTCACAAACTCCTTTTAGCGAATTCTTGAAGAAAGTTTGTCTCATCAAAGATTGAAGTCAGATATTTCATCTTCAAAATAACTATTAATTTACAGATTTCTCTCTCTCTCTCTCTCTAATATATAAATAATCTTACATCATAATTAATCAGAAGGGTTATAAATTGTGTTGTTATATTAAGTTTTATTTCGATATGAATGGTTGCTTGGACGATCACACAAGGAAATTTTTAAGCATATAATTGAGCCAGATTCAGTAGAAGTTTAGCCATAAATGCTTGTACCGTGACAATAAATTAGTAAATAAGAGGGATGTAAGTTAAGTAAAGGCGACACATATATAAATCAGTTTTAATGAACTTGCAAGTACTATTGCATTACATTATTTCTATGTAAACACTAGTAAAGCTTATAATCTTTCGTGAAATGTCGGAAAGCCGTTGGAGACCATTAGCAAGGTGTCGATTGTTGATGTCAGTGACGGAGCTTCCTAATATACGGCGTACAGATGTAACGTCAAAGAACAAGCGCCATCAAAGAGGTTCCTTCAACTTTGGAAACAGATCGATGTCACAAAGATTCATGTCAGGTGAGTAGGGAGGATGCTGCTAAAGTTTCCACTACCACCATTGTAATACGAGAGTGACATTGTTTGCGGCATTACAATGAGCGTTGTTATGCAACATGGTAGGGATACTGTTTTATAATAAACATGAATCAGTGAATCGATGATCTATCCAAAGGAGACCACTCAGTTTGTATACCTGATCTTGAGGAATGGAGGGCCAACCTGTGTGTTGAAAATCCGCAGTCTCATTTCGAACCGGAATGAAACACTTTAACTCATCGTTCATCCGTCCTAATATAGCACAGTAATGAATTTTCGTCACAAGATTCCAGTGGTCCTAGATAATATGCTGTTGTATTTTTGCCACTGCAACCTCCATTCTCCACGAACACTGATCCACTTTTAAAAACATGGTTTAGAGCGATGTAGGCGAAACTGTTCACTTAAACGCCACACAGTAACTACCCTTCTAAAGGCCGGAACTCACAAAAACGAATTTGAAGTAATTTTTCTTTCAAGTAGCCTTTGGAGTGATTTTTACCCCATTGCTATAGCAACGGCGTTGAACAACTTTTTCCCACTGAGCTGAAAGAATTGATCAAAATTGCAACTGATGGGTCTCTCCGGCTCCCTACGTCAAAAGCAAAATGGCGGTAAAGATGGTAGCCACGGCTGCATCAAACGCATCAGAAATAGCGTATAATATTTTAATGGCATATAATTTTGTAGACAGATTGACACTCTGTTTCTCTTTACGCACGACAACAAAAGCTTGAGCGGAGTAAAATAAATAATATTAGATATTTGTTTTCCGAAGCAGAAAAATCGGCGAGTAATTTTTCAATGTGGAGATGGAGTGTAGCGGACGTCGGAGCGTATTGCTTTGTTTACAGCAACCCTTCACCCTCACAGCTGCATGAAACGGTTGTTTTAAAGAGACTCTATAGTTCAGGGGTACTCAACCTTTTTTCTGCCGGGCCACATGGGTTTGTCAGCTTTTTCCCGCGGGCCGCAACATTAGAATAAATGGGGGAGGGGGAATCAGAAATGTTTTAAAACCAAGATAACACAGGAAATTTTAAAGGTAGAAAATTGATCAAACTATTATAGCTCCTGTTTTGCTTTTTTTAATTATTATTTTTTGAATATATATTTTTTACCTTTGTCACAAACGCTAAATTAGAAGCATTTAAGAAGTACTCCTTCACAATTTCTGCATCGTTAAACTTTAATATAATTAATACTATAACTAATTTCAAAAAATGTCTTTGTTACCGCTGCGATATTACCACTGATAAAACACTTTGTTCCGTTTGCAAAGATTATACAAGAAAGCCTGTTTATCACCTCTTGAAAGAGATCTTCGAGAAAAAGTGTCACTGAATGATTCCTGTTTATTGGTATTTTTTAAATACAACACTTTCCTGACAAATCAAACAATTACTGATCCATGTTTGTTTTCCTCTACAAAATAGTCAACCTCCCAATCGTCTTGAAACAATATATTTCCTACAAATATTGCAAGGTATGAAAGATAATTATATATATATAATAATTAATTCCACCCATAAAACTATCGCTACTCCACTTTTGTGTGTTATCACTAACCGTAACCGTTCCAATTAGAAAAAGAATATCAATTCTTACCCGCACGACACCGACAGCAAAAAGCAAAATTGATGTATCTGATTTCTTGACAAAGAATTTCCCATCAAATTTTTAATACAATATTCTTAAATAAGTAAGTTTCTCAGACCTATGCACCATGAACGGGCCACTTAAAAGGACTCGGTGAGCTCAAGTATCGCCTCTCTAGTTCCGAGACATGCGGGAGTGAAAAGGCCTTAACTAGATAGGCTGTTTTTTGCACTCCACACATCAACAACAGTGCCACCTCACTGCTTTCATATCCTACTTAAGAATGTCCAATCCTCTGAGAGTGTCTATGTAAAGTTGTAGCTATTTAATTTATAGTCCTCGTGTGATCGGAACAGACATATCATTTGGCTGATTACTTGAGGATTGATATTATAAGGTATCTTAGGTCATTTAAATCATAGTTGTATTTCTTAATGCCTGCTACTTCACACAATAGTTTTTATCTCAATATGAGAGAATTTTTCTGTACTCAAAAGTCTCATTCAATTTTTAAATTAAGAATGACAATATCTTGAAACTATTTTTAACCATATGCAAAAAGGATTCTTGCATTTATTTTTAACAACATCAATCACTTCATAATAATTTCAAGTATTCTTATTTTGACATTCCTGGTGGCATAATTTTTTATTTGATACAAAAAGCCAACAAACCAACATGTTTGAATATTACAATAACAATTTTTTTCCAAGATTGTTCCTTTCTAATTTAAGTCAAAAAATTTTTTTTTGAGTTACTAGAAAATAGCTTTTGAAAATAATGATTGTGAAGTCGAACGATTATTATTAAGAGCCACACATAATCCGATTGAATTACTGTTTGGAATATTTGTGCCAGAATCAAGACGTAATAACTTTGAATAACTGAAAGAAAGAAATGCTAAGAAATAACTCTGTAATTGAAATAAACAACCATTAAGAGTGATGATGACACTTGCTAAGTACTTGTGGTCATTATTGTCGCAAATTTCTCTTTTTACGGTCTCTTCATTTGATTGAAATGAAATGACTTTAGTCTGTAGTGATTAATTGCCTCAGAAAAATATGCTAGGAGTAATTTTAAAGGAAGAATGGAATTGAAAGACATTAAAGCTGAACGAATCGGAATTGCTTTGGAAATACTAGATTTTGAAAGCAGCAAATTAGACTTTGAGTGTAATTTATTTTTGATAATTACTTTAATTCAATTGGATAAGATTGATGATACAGAATACTTTAACAAAATTCTAGTATCGAAAAATCTCGCTTTTTCACGACAGGATGATAAAAACAGACGATGGAGAACTGACACTTTTTAAGATTGAGAATAGTCTCGTGTGTGTGGCAAAATATGACATTGCGACATTTGAGATAAGAAAAAAGGTAGCGTGATATTTATTAATTTAAATCTTTGGTTTATTTACTCGCAACTATTATACACTAAAGTTATTACAATATTATTGAGTTTATTAGAGTTCTAATTCTGATGTTTGTGAGGGAGGAGGTTGCGTCCGTTGACGAAGTTTTCAAACCATTTCTGCTCTGCCCTTTCTAGGGTCTTTTCAAATGGTAGTTGTCGGCACCTTTATCCTCAAGTTATATCCGATTCGTGGGCTGAGTAGGGGGTTCCTCGGGGTGTCAAAGATTGCCGAGGCAATGTCCAAGACAAGACAATGCAATATTTTAAGGGTGCAGGTGTACATTGCATGTGGTGATTATATCTACAAAAAAAAGAAGCCGATTTACAACTGTGTGGCGGGAAATCTTACAACACATACCACATAAATTCAAATTCTACAATAGGAATAACCATTTTTTTGAAACATATTTCTGATTACTTTTGATATATCAACGACTGGCGTCACTAGTTCTGAGTGGGACCTGTATCAAAATTCCTTCAGGGCCCTTTTTAGATATGAGTACTCTGTTAAAGGGACTGTAGATACAGATGTTGTGGCCCCTGTCACTTGTGGGCCCGATATCATTGCTATGTCTCTCTCTCTGAGGTCAATATAACAACATAACATATATCTCAGTTATAATTAACATAGATGAATTAGTTCTAGTAATTTATTTTCATACTGTGTCCGTCTATTGTCTTTTCTTCGACTGTCTTTATTTCTGATCTCTAATACAACAATCATGAAATACAACCGAATGTCTCTGACGATATTGGAGGTGGCATTTTTTATTCTTGTAACTTCCCGTCATGTCAAGTGACATTAAGCTTCGATAGAGTATTAAAACTTGCATTATTAAATGTTACTTATTACTTTTTTTTTAATTCTCATTACGAAGAGTCCTTTGAAGAAATAGGACTAAAAATATTCACGACTTAAACATGGTCTACCTCAAGAGATGCCGAAATCACTCATGTAACGTTCTCCCTTTTTTTTACTGTTCATGTACTAGTTCAAAGAAACTCTCTCACTTCTTTTTCATTTAAGGCTGTTTTCGGCTAATGTTAAAGAATAAGACCTCGATTCGGAATATTTTTTCAGATATAACAGCACTCCAACATTAATATTATATTTTGGCTTCACTATCCTGTAGAGAATCACTTATTTTACCACACTACTGAGTTTTATCCGAGTTGACACATGTTTTCTGTTATAACATGTGTTTCGCATTTTTTCTTCTATATCGCAATGCTAAATGAGCTGTCCCTTTACATGTCAAGAGGAAAAACTTCAAAATATTTAATTAATATTTTGAACTTTTTAGAAATTCAAAATATTAATTAAATATTTTGAAATTCTAAAAACACTATATTGTAAACAAATCCATGAGTTACAATGTCACAAATTTTTATAAAAATTGAGGCATTTTTTCTGCCTGAAAATGTGCTTCATAAGTCCCCACTGTCGTACATATGGCGAAAACTGCCTTAAAGATTATATTTATTGCCAAAAGAGGCTGGAACAGTCGTATCGATAGAGTGACACATTTGTAAATGAGGAATTACATTTAAAGTTTTAGATTGTAAAGAACGTCGGGAAGTGGGTCTAATGTCAACTAAATATTTCTAAAGTTTTGAACATGTTTCAAAATAATGCAAATCGTAACTCAGAAATAATTCATTGAGTTATATAAATGGCGAAATATTTCCTAATAATTATGTGTGTAGGTGTGTTAGTGGAAAAAATAAGTTACTGGAGCTGTTTATCTTCCTATACAGGGTGTTTCAGCTAAGATGTTACAAACTTCTAGGAGAGGTAGGGGACAACAAGACGACTCGAAGTATATAGGCAATGCTGGGTCGGAAATGCTTTCCTAAGGCTCCACGCGCCGACAAAATTTAGGGTGCAAAACTTCAACTGGTCTTAAAAACGGGAAAAATTGTCGAAACGCTTTGGGTTTTGGTCAAAATTATTGTTATTATTTATTATTTCATAAAAAAAAATTCTGAGCAATATTGCTGCATAAACATCGCTAGAGGGCGCTTTAGACTTTGGAACGCTAGGAAAAAGAAATTTTCAATATTTTTTTAAGTTTTTTGATCGCTTTCATAAGTTGAAACTTTAACTTGAATTTTGATACCAGATTTGGTATGCTCCGGGGAAAATTGATGTAAAAAATCGAACATTGTTTAGGGCACTTAAAGCACAAACGGTGCTAAAAAACGAGCAAAATGTTGGATTTCGGTGCGGTTTGCGCGAAAAGCATTCTCTTGCTGACTAATATGTTCAAAATAAATTTTGACTTGGTAGCCATTAACCAAAGCCAGAGGGCGCTTTCAGACATTGCAACTTGGAAACTCATTTGGATAATTTTGTGGTTGGGTGTAAGCTGAATAGTTACTAGCAATTTTTCCTCCTAAATGAGATTCGAGTTGGTCTGTGTTGCAAAAAAGTAATTTTATAGCAAAAAACTTTAGTAAAAGAGGGTAAAAAACACAAGTACTAAATTACAAGAAATAAAACACAAGGAAAGACTCAATATAGGAGGAAAAAAGCTGTTTACTTACTGCTATGCATAATCATAAAAGAAAAAGTAAAAGAAAAGAAGGAAAAACTGCTGTCAAAGGAGGTGTTCGAACTGACGCCCGCCGCATGTGATGCAGGCTTCACATCTTCGCTTCATGGAGCATCGAACATTCGATAACATTTCTGGAGTGTTTCGTGTTTCCCCGGCTGCTGCACTGATGCGTGCTACAAGCTCCTCGGCGCTGTTTACGGGTGTTTCGTACACCAAGGATTTCATTGCCCCCAGAAGAAATAATCCAGACAGAAAAGGTCTGGCGATCGGGAGGCTAATGCACTGGACCTCCACGGCCAATCCATCGTTCACCACATGTTGCATCCAAGTGATTCCGAACAGAAATACTGAAATGTGTGGGGCTCCATCTTGCTGGAACCACATGGAAGTACGAGTCGCAGCGGTAACGTGTGCGCTGTCCAATAACTCTGGCAAAACTTGTTCCAAGAATATCAGGTAGCGTGGACCAGTCAGGCGATCAGGTAGAATGTAGGGTCCTATTAGATGATCCCCTAGAATGCCAGCCCAAACGTTAACCAGGAAACGATCCTGTGCAGCCCGAGTACGTGTTATATGTGGGTTCGCTGCTGCCCACGAGTGGCTGTTATGGGTGTTGAAAATACCCTCTCTCGAAAAAAAAGACGCCTCATCTGTGAACAACACGGTGGCTGCAAAAAGGGATTTGCAATTCGTTGCTGTAAGTACCACTGTGAAAAGGCCTGACGAGGGGCAAAGTCACATTCTTTTAGTGACTGGACGCGCTGGTAGTGAAATGGATGCAGGGGCACTATCATCGAGAATCCTCCAAACGCTACTGTATGAAATCCCGATTTCATTAGCGATACCTCGTGTACTTAAACTGGGAGTGGTCTCTACCATATCTAGTACAATTTCTTTGTTCAATTCGGTACGTGCCGTCCGATCTCGATTACGTGCTGCCTTCTGGAATGAACCGGTCTCACATAATTGCTGGTGTAGGCGAGCAAACATGGTATGAGCAGGAGTCCGCCTGACGGGAGGCGTTTCGGCGTACAACCTCTGAGCGGCTCGACCATTGCAATCTGTGGCCCCGTACGCCACAATCATATCTGCTTTCTCTGCGTTCGTGTACTCTGCCATCGTACAGCCAGTCTGTGTGCGATGGAAATAAAGCTTCCTTCCAGCGGACTCCTTCTTATCGTTCTGTTCCTCTGGCGGCTAATTCAACTCTCGACGGTGAAATTTGCATATTCTGCCTTTAACACTCTCTCGCTAAAATTTTCGCCGAGAACCCTGCTCGCTTTATTCACTTCCACGACACTTGCAATTCCTGGGCTACGTATCAGGCTTTCGATGGTCTTACTGCTTCAGGAAGGCATTTCCGGACCACCTTTCTTATGTTATTCCGAGTCGTCTAGGTGTACTCCACCTCGTTGGTGGAAGAGTACACCCAGATGACTCGGAATCACACAGGAAAGCTCGGTCGGAAATGCCTTTTACTGTTTGAAGCACCTCTGGTTTTAAATTTGATAACAATGTCAAAATTTGTTTTGAACAAATTAGTCAGCAAGAGAATGCTTTTCGCGCAAACCGCACTGAAATCCAACATTTTGTTCGTTTTTTAGCACTGTTTGTGCTTTAAGTGCCCTGAACAATGTTCGATTTTTTACATCAATTTTCCCCGGAGCATACCAAATCTGGTATCAAAATTCAAGTTAAAGTTTCAACTTATGAAAGCGATCAAAAAACTTAAAAAAATATTGAAAATTTCTTTTTCCTAGCGTTCCAAAGTCTAAAGCGCCCTCTAGCGATGTTTTAGCAGCAATATTGCTCAGAATTTTTTTTTTTGAAATAATAAATAATAACAATAATTTTGACCAAAACCCAAAGCGTTTCGACAATTTTTCCCGTTTTTAAGACCAGTTGAAGTTTTGCACCCTAAATTTTGTCGGCGCGTGGAGCCTTAGGAAAGCATTTCCGACCCAGCATTGCCTATATACTTCGAGTCGTCTTGTTGTCCCCTACCTCTCCTAGAAGTTTGTAACATCTTAGCTGAAACACCCTGTATAAAGTACTAAGTTAGTCTTATCAAAACTCCCAGGCTACTGCAATGAAGCAATTATTGTTGTTGTTGCCGTGTGTTTTTTTATCCTGGGATACATATTGAATACAAGTAGGAGAACCGAAAAATACAATATAAAGAGAAGAATATACGTATTTAATAGAAGTGATGATTACAGCATATAACAGAAGGGGCGGGCTGCTTTCCATTCGAGACGAGAATCTATTACAAGCAAAAATCCTACTTATTTTCCCGAAGATAATAAACCCATGCCTTATTCTGGATTCGAATCCGAGCCCAGTCGGTTAGAAGCCGAAGCTCATGTCCACTATACTGCCTGGGAGGCAATAAGGCAGTTTTAGTAGATATACGTCTTCACGAATGGTTATGCGATCGGATTCGGAAGGGAAAATTGATATGTCTGTAGTATTTAAATGTATCATAATCTTCACGCGTCCATGCTGCACCAGCTGCAGCGTAGATTGTTCGAAACAGAAGAATGCACTACAGTCCAGGTATCCCCATTTTACCAGAAGGACGTCTGTGTGCATGGACAGAAGCATCCAACGACAAGCGTAAATATTTTTCTATACTCTTTCGTCAAGATTTTGCAGCATGTATAAAGAGTCCTTGATGCTTATTATAAGCCACGATTAATCAATTAGTATATAGCATTTCTAACACTTACTAAAAGTAGCTCAGTTCCAACATTTTCGTTTGCAAATGTATCGGGCTAGAAGTGAAAGCACAATTAAATAACATAGAATCATTTTCTATAATTAGGCATGCATCAATTTTAGAAATTATAGTCGTTATAAATGTCTCGCATCTCGACAAAGTGGTATCATAGCTTGGGTTGACATCTCTTTTGACAGTTAAAGACAACTGGCTAGTATTTGCGGTATTATGATGGCTTAATGGCATGTAGATAATATTATGTGGCTGATAGCCCCGACTTACTTTAAGATCGTACTCAGTCAACTTCCCCTGCATCCTTATATTTGACCGATTTAAAACATCTGAGACGTAATTGATTTACTTCTGTGTGCGCAACTGCCATAACGCTAGAGTGATTAAAGCAAATATCGCTCAAAGCTAGTGATAGTCCATTTTTTCCCATGACAATATATATGCTTAGTGACAGTATTTTATAACAATATAATGTCGGTATTTCCACTCACTCTGAACATACATTGTACTAAAAACTTATGTTCTCTTTTACTACATTATTCTATCTTCTGGAAAAATACAGGTGGTTATAAAATTTATGGAAAAATATAGACTAAAAAAATAATTTATTATTATTGTGAAGGTCCGCTTTTGGCATGTATTGTAGCTTGGACTCGCCTAGGAATTGATTGGTACAAGTTCTAATTAGTGATTAGAGAGAGAGAAATATTGTCTCATTCTTCATGGAGATATAGTGAACGTCCTGGGAGAAATGCTGGTGGAAGATATCGATTCCGTATTGAACGCTCTAAAATAGACTGTAACGGTTCAATTATATTGAGATCAGGTGACTGTGCGGCTAAAGGTAGATGTTTAACTTCATCCACATGTTGATCAAACCATGATTAGACAAGTCCCGCTGCATTTACATTAGCTATTATTTGATGCTACTTCTCGCAATAAGCTAATTTCCATTACATTCTGCACTCTCTTCCGCACTGTTGCATTTTCATTATCCCACAGCTGATTAGACTAGGCATTCACTTAAATAGAAAACACCAGTCGTCAATTGATGAAATATCTAATGGAAGCGGGATTTGAATTCTACGTCTTATAATCTATGTATCCCAGAGTTCTTAAATTTTACCATTTTGCATGTTGTCCGGAACTGATGCCAATCACTAATCTGTTCACGGTGTGTGATTTGTAGACTTGTATTTCAAGTAGACATAGATAATCGGAAGTGCTTAATGCAATTCATATAATAATTCAACAATAATATCACTTGATGGCTCAAGTGATATTATTTGAAAACTCGAAAAGTGGGGTAAGAGAGGATATAATAATACATGAGTATTCTCTCTTTTTTTCCTTCTTATTCTGTCTATTAAATTAAAGGATCCATCAAGCATCAAAAGTAACTATGCTGTGAAATGAAGCTACCTAGCATTAAAAAAACTAAAATTAATGATCCATTCTATTTTTTTAAATGTAAAATACTTACGTATTTTTTTCCATTGTCACTGATATCAAGTATCTGCATTTGAATTATAGCAAGAGTAAAAGCTAACATTTTTGTAAAATGCCCAATGCCTTTCTTGGAAAATTTTAATGTTTAGCACTCCTTTCATTTGTCTTCACATCAAATTTAACTCCGTCTTGAATCCTTTCATTTTACATTTTAAAGATGCAGAAAAGCTCCCGAAGCAGTTAAAAAACTAATGCTACAATTTTTTAAAAATCTCAAAGTAGTTTGTAAAAAATAGCTTTTTTTCATCATAATCAGTTACATAAAGCAATTACTTAAAGCAATTACTTCAATATGAGGATTTATTAAATTCATTGGGTTATTACGTATTATCACAACCTATTGGCGAAATTATATGAAACGAAGCATTCGATTGCGAATTCAGAGCATATGACACATGCAAAATTGGTATTGGCAATTTGGCGAGTTATCTTGAACGCTGGCGATTGTTACGATACTATGTAAGTACTATTAATTGAATTATGATATTCAAATAATGAAAATATTTATTGGATTATTTTACGGTCATAATATTAAAAAAATTTGTTATAAAAGTTATCTCCTTCTTTATTCACATTTTTGTTTTCTTTTCACAAATAATTTAATGTTTCACTTAACTCATCTCAATAAAAAATGACCCTTTGTTAAAAAGGTTAAAAAAAAAGATATATCGACACCGAAATTTTTATCATATTTAAAAAAAAAATATGTAAGGAAATTAGAAAACTAATTTTTGCAAAAAGTTTTGTATTTTATTTTTTTCTTATGAACCGAAATTGCTTTTTTTGATTTCTATGAAACAAAATGATACATTGAACAATAATTAATTTACATCCAATTAAATGAAATCAAATACTTTAACTCTGTTAACAATTTTTTTTTTAAAAAAAATCAAAAAATAATGAACAATTCCAATTATTATGCATTTATAAATCCATTTAATATAAAATCAGACATTTACAGGTGTTCTATATTTAGATCAATTTTCTTAATTAAAATAAAAATCATATAATTCCGATCATAAAGAAGAAAATAATAAGTTAAAAAAACAGTCTTAAACCAGTGCTAGAACAATGCTATTTATAGTACACGAAGAAGCAATCAATTAATTATCTGATCTATTTTTATCTAACAAGAGCCTCTAAGGAATAATTAATTATGACATAAATAGAAAAGACAAGATTATTTGTTGCACATAGCATTTTTTTATTTGTGATGAAAAGGTTGTGAACGTAGGCTGACAGGAGTTGTAGCAAAAAAAATTATGATGTTGCAATTACATACCCTTTAATTCCATTGTTAGGGGACCTATAAAATATTAAGATTTATAATAATGCATAAAAATATATCTTAAAAAATTGTATTTATATATATTGTGTACAGTATTGAACAATACTAACACAAATATTGCATTATAAAATATGAGGCGAAGAGTTCACTGATTATTTTTTGTCCACTTTTACACGAGAGGAACTTCTATAATTGATACGATAAAATACCTGCTATGGGTTAATAAATTTCTACATCTTTCTTTTCTGATTCGTTCAAGATTTTTTTAAAGTACGGGACGAATTTATTATAACATTTTAAAGGTTATAAATGCAAATAATTAGAAGAGTAGTATATCTAGAGTAAAAGCTTCACACAAGTATACTCAACTCCCAAGCACATACTCGCCTGTTTAATGTTATGTAGTATAATTAAGTTAATATTTGGAGATTGAGAAAGCCAGACAATTGTACAGTCTGCACCAACCCACAAAAGATTTACATTTATCACTATATTTAAACCAACGTAAATAGCCATATTAACTAAGTAATCATCGATGATCTCATAGTCGCCTTTTTTTTTGTATCAGTACAGCTTCGACGTATTGTGGAGCAGATGTACAGGGTGGCCACAATTAAACTGTAAGTTTTCAAGGGGTGCTGGAGAGAAAACCACTGGGAATATTCAAGTGAAATTTGATATCTACACGTTTCAGAACATGCGCAAATCAAATATAAAAATAAAATTGCCATTTTCACCCTATAGGTGGCGCTGTACCATATTTCAACGCTGACCGTCCAAAACCTATAGGCAGAGCACAAAGGTATTCAAAGAGGCATATAAACAATATACCAAATCTCATTTACAGTTTATCAAAATTCCATACAAAATTCCTTCAGTGATTAAATATTTACTGTATCATGTAATCAAACCTGGACGTAATTTAAGATATCAAATTAAACAATCCATAAAACAGCTTTGGAAAAAAATTAAACCATTCAATGAAATTATCACATGATGTGCTCAATATGCGAATCACCAGATGCAACCACATGCTGAAAACATAAAACAGCGTGGTCCACCGTCGCATTTAAAATCTCTGTTTTAACACACCTCATGCGTCTCGCTATGGTAGATTTCATTTCAGCAACAGAAGCATGTTGTTATCCATAAACCATATCTATCAGATGTCCTCACAAATAAAAATCGCTAGGATTAAAGTACGGTGAACGTGTGGGTCAGGCATTATCGATACCTCTGCTTATAAATACCGTGATTTCTAAATAATGTCTCTCTTGCAATGCTGGATTAAATTGTTCTCTCAACATCGCTACTTAATATTTTTTTGTTGTTTTTATACTGTTCGATGGGCTTAAAATTTGCATATATGCCGTGGATAAGCATTGAAACACGGTATGACACCAACTATTGGGTGAAAATGGCGATTTTTTTTTTTTTTTTTTTGCATATTTGACTTGTGCATATTCCGAAACGTGTAGATACCAAATTTCACTGGACCCAGTAATTTTCTCTCCAGCCCCTCTTGAACACTTGCAGTTTAATTATGTACATTAAATGTGTGTCGGAGCTTGCAGTTTTAAGTTGGTGTAAAGTTTATAGTGTGTAGTGATAATTCAGATGTTGACGATGATTCAATGTTACGTAGTTTGTTGAATAATCCTCCAGCGTCCTTCCTAAAAGAACATAATTCAATCCATCAATTTTTAGTGTCAATGCACTACGATTGTGTTTAAGAGGTCCTTTTGGTTCCCACAGTACTAAGGCTTTGTAAAAATAATGTAATAATAATGTGTAGTTAACCTTTATAAGAGATCGCTAATTTTTTTAAACAAAAGAAATTGAAGTAACTTTTGGCTGCATAATCATGTTATAAAGCTGAATTTTATTTTATAAGCAAAGTCGTACTAAAATTTCGAAAGGGGAGAACATAAGCAAAAAACAATTTTGCTTGATGTTTTAAATTTCATAAGTTTTCTTAAGTTTTGTTTATAATGTGAATATTCCGGGATAGGAATTTTTCTAAGATGCCAAGCTTTTTAACTTTTTATGAAATGTTGATTATAAAAGTCTCTAACGATTCTTCTCTTTCCCACCTTTTTCCCTATTGTTTTCCAATTAATCATGACCGTGATAGCACAGTGATCAATGTCGCAGACTCGTGGTAGGTGTGTCAAAAGTTCGAATCCAGTGCGCCTGAAGACCTGCCGTGTAGAGAAGAACATTGCACGTTAAATCTGTCAAGGCTCAAACAATCATCCGTTAGTTTGATGTACAAGTTAGGAGAAGAACGGAAGCCAGCTCAGTGGTCGTCCTCGTCACTTGATCAAGGCTCAAAATAACGAGGTCCGTCACCACAAAAGCCTTTGTTTAGCTAAATAGTTCGACGTCAGTATTCACTCACTGATTAGTTATAGTATCAAGCCTATGATTGAAATTTTCACAATTGAGTTGTTGATTTTAGTTTTGATTCTTGTTGATCATTCATTTTTATTTTTGAGAGTTGTCCTTAATTGGGCATAAATAAGCAGACAAAAAAATTTTAGGTAACAAACTACTAGTTTCGTTTAAAAAATATTATGCTTTAACAATTATCATTGTATGAATCTCGATAACTCGTCGGTTACAATAACAGTTGTCAACCTCATCATTTTACTGTGGTTTAATATTGCTAGGATTTACTTACTATTTGTGGTTTATGGCTGTTATTATTCGTCAAAATTTGACATTTGGGTAAAATCCTCTTTTGGTGCTTTCGTTAATGATAATTTTAAAGCTGCGCCACGATATAGCCAAAGCGCGATTTTTAACTTTCAAGTCCTCTCTAAATGTAACGAGATAGCATCAGGATTGAAAGCAAACGACGGCACTGTTGCCGATACAAAGAAAACGGGATACGAAATAAAAGTCGAATTTGTTAACAGTAAAAGAATAAAAGGATTAAATGATACTTGTAAAAATTACTCACATTACTAAGAACACATGATGCATATTTCTTCCTTTCTGACAGCTACAGTTTAATTTAAGGGAAGTTGGAAACTTGTCTCTCTCTAAATACTGACAATGTTGAATTGGCTGTATTCGATGTACCTTTTCTCAAAATCTGTTATATGTACATGCTTGAAATTTTCATACAATTAAAGTATATCTTTCTCATTATACTGAAATGAGCTTTTAACTAATTTTGAATTTTGTAATAATTTATAAAATATTTTATCAAACATTGTGAAATTTCACCTATTTTTGACATAGAAAATTTGTAAAAAATAAATTTCTGAGTGTTTTTACAAAAAGCTCATTTCAGCTTATATTAGCCATCATTATAAATATATCAGAAAAAATGTACATACTTACTTATGAACAGTAGCTTCCTCAGAAAAGGTACATCAGACATCAAAATTTACATTTTGAGATGAATTGGTTTTAATGTATACAGTGAGACTTCTAATCAGCTGGGAAATAAAAAAGTGAAAGGTTCAATTTACAAAAAAAGATACCTGTTTTGCTTTATATCAGACGTTCAAATTTTAAGCAAAAACGAAGTACTTTGTTTACATCTTGAAATTATGGTTGCCTTTCTCTAGTAAACTTATCTCCACTATAGTCACCAGAAAAATTTTGTAACCCAGAGGTGCACTATAATAGGATCCAGTCCACATTTCTATCGACCAAAAAGGAACAGACCAAAGCATAATAGAAGAACCAACTTAACAAGGACACATTTTTAATCGCAACGAAAGAATTTTGAAAATTATATTCCAGTGAAAAGAAATTTAGAATTAAATACTATTTTCCAATAAAGAACAGTTAAGTTCAAGGTGTGTTAAAAATATCCGACCATTATTTCTGAGAGTAATGAAACTCAGATAGGGAGACGTGGTTTGATGTTGGTATGAAGCTGATTCTAATTCACACAATGCATACTTCTATATCTTTCTGCAGAAGTTGTCAATCGTCAATAGACACTCAATGATTGAAGAAATGTAAGTAAGCACATCCAGATTTTATTTTTTTTGATAAAATAGCAAACAAACAAAAACACTTAAACCGTACTACATTTTAAAGTATTGTACGAGGTAGAATTTCAAATTTCCCAACTGAGGCTAAAACGTAAAAAAAAAAAAAAAAAAAAAAAATGCAGCAGAGTGACCACGATAACATTTCTCTGTTGCTGCGTCCCCTCCCTTTTTTTAAAAGAGATTTATCGTAAATCAAGTTGTCGTTGGCTTGCCCTGGCGTCGTATTTTGTAAGCGGATGCATTCAGTAACCAGCGATTGAAAGAAATGACGTTTGTAGAGCGAAGAATTTATATCAAATTTTGCAGACATATTTTGTAGACTTAAGAAATATTGAAACATATGTTTTGCAGTGATACACATATGTTTTAGAGTGTAATCGATATTTTAGTGAAGACAGGGAATCTGTCGAAGATGACGAACGCTCTAAACGTCCGCAGACTTCCTTCACCACTGAAAACATTGAAAAGCTTTCTGTACGTAAGAACAGGCTTCAAACAACAGCGAAGTGAAAACAACTGCTTTGCAACATCCTACTTACCTCCCTGATTTCGCTCCCTATGACTTCAGAAATATTCCAGAACTGGAACTTCTTTTTCTGGGTCGTCGATTCCAATTTGCAGAATATATTAAAAAGTGCTTCGCAGACTGAATTAAAGGATGTGGTGAACCCCCTGGGTCCTCACCTTGAACACCAAGATTAATTTGAGACAAAGAACCACTAAGAGCCATTTTGAATAATAATAATATTTATTTATTATTATAATTTTCTCAAAAAAATCTCTGATAACATATAAATATATTACGTTACGTCACTTAAAGAGATTTATATGTATCATATATGTATATTAAATTAAATTACTACTAATGCAATTAATTAATAATTAAGCTCAAGCTCAAATAAGGTCTACCGAAATAGGAGATTCGAAAAATACACGTATCCGAATTCTTAACTTTCATTAACTTTAACTAAGTCGCTTAAACTGACGCTTATTTTAAGTGTACGTAAATTATATTTACCGCTGGCTTATATCAGCTTTCTGGTCCGTCTCGCATCACGACGTCTTCACGAATCTTATCTCCAAGAATCTTCTAGTAATGCGTTTAAAGTTACTAGCTCAATAGTCTTCCATCATCTCTCTTGCTATCTCGCAACGCTCGACTTAAATACCTTATCTAATTTAAATATCCCGCTCATCTTTTTGGAGTTGATTGGAAATAAACGCGAATTTATATTCCCCAAAAAGACGCCTAAGAAGATTAGTGGAAAGGTTCCGTACAGATTCGTCACAAGAACATGGCTAAAAATAGATTCCAGAAATGTTTCGATGACTTTTACAAGTGATGGCAAAAGTTTGTTGTTGAAAGGGTCTTATTTCAAAGGAGGTCGAGCTGCAGCAATTTAATTGGTACTATTTTTTAAATTATAGACTCAGTCCAAATCGTACATACGTTTGAATCCTATCTCGTATAGCTTTTAGCAGTTCCCAAGAGCAAAAGTAGCAAAACATCACCAAAAAAAAGCAGGGCAAGAGTTCAATTTAAAGAAGACATCTTGCAATATGCTGTTGAACAGCTTGAAAGTGGTTTTTTTACGTTTGCTTCTATGAATGCAGAATAGTTGAGGGAAGTAATACGAATGAGTAAAGGGATTAAAGTGAAGGAGATTACTGTACTTTGCTAAGTGGTAGAATACGAATATTTTTATAGCTCGGATATCTTTAAAATGCACTTCCTTATTTTGTTCAAACCAACAATACATGAACTACATACTTGAGTGCTAATGAAGCACACAGGGGTTCAACATTTTTATTTAATGATTATGACAAGAAATTAAATGAATAAAACGATTCAAAATCCTATTCGTTTATCTCTTCTATTATACCTACGCCAAAATGCTATATTTTCTTTTCTTTTAATCCTTGTTTAATGGTGTTTGAAATTATTTACAAAATTCATAAAAACTTGTACCATTTGAGAAACATTGTTGCTATTTGTTGTCCTAAATATATAAAGTAACAAAAAATGTATTTGATACAGTGCATAAATTAAATCATATTATGGCTGGGAAAAATTAATTTTATTAAGTATATATATATACACAGAAGTGTGAGCAGCTACATAAATATATACAATAAACTGTAAATTGTAAGTCTATTTTTCAATACACCCTATAGCTGTTTGTAAGCTCTACATTGAGAATTCCCCAGTGGTATAATGTACACTCTAACATAACTCACGGAATCTAAAGGTTGCCTTTGTAAGATCCGGCAGGTGGGGTGGGGGTATTATTTATTAAAAGAAATATTTATATATTTAATAAATTATTAAATTTCCTCAGGCGTTTTTCTCTACCCTTTCATGTCTGATGGATCGATTTATTATTTAAAAGCGGTTAAAATGAGATTTACATAATATCTGCTGCGCACAAATAAATAAAATAAAACGTGCATTTATCTCATATCCGACAACACATTTTAATCAATTTTTCAAATGAGTTCTTAGAAATTTTGATGTATTTTTTATTACACAACCACATATCAATTTCAGTAGAGTGAAAAAAATCGATACTTTTTCCACATGGATTAATCGAAACTCATTAAATAATCCTCAACAATTAATTTGCGATTAAGATTAATTAATAAATAATTAACACCGTCAATTTCTTTACTTTATATCACCCTAACTATCGAATTTCAATAATTTAAAAAACTTTATACGCTCTGTCTTGTTGGAAAGTGCTTTTCTGCACATCCCCTTCCCATCTACCCACAAGTCACATGACTATGAGCGCGAACCAATGAAAAGCTGCATCTGTTGAATCGGCGGTTTGGTTCTACGAATCGAAACGGCAGTCTGCTTTCAAAGACGCGCCGGACAAGTTGCTTTCCCAGCATAGCTCCGGGCAGACCCTATTAGTGGACACAGTGTACCCCCAGGCTAACTTTTCCTATGGCTTGGATTTTTGGAAACTCGGTAAGATTCTTTAATGAGGGTTTGCCACGGGTTTTCTGGGAATTCATGTGTGGTTTGCTATATTTTATTTGTTTTTAGGGGGATTTATTTCCAGGAATCTTTCATTTTATTACTATAACTTTTTATATTTTACTTTATTACTAAAATCTGTAATTAGATTCCGTGGTTGATTAAAGATTGCATTTAATTGCACTTTAAGTATGTTTTGTGGATAAAAATCTTTAATTTAATTTTTCAATAACTTATTTTTTATTTCAATTAATTTTCAATGTGACTATTGTTACAAAGTAATACATTTTTTTGGCTCTTTATCATTTTAAATAACAATTAAATGCATTTATTGAAAGCAAGATTACGTATGACAATTATTTTAAGTAACTGTATAGAAATTTCTTATTCAAATAAGTATTCTGTAACTTTATTGATAGATTGATGTATATATACCTCTTAACTATTAATAATGCTGAAAATTCATGTTTTTTAGATTTTTTATAAATAAGCATCTCTTTTAAAATGTATTGCAATATTTTAATTAGTTTTTGTTTTGGTTTTTTTCTTTTCATTTTTTAAACAAAATGTTATGAATATCTCTTTCATAGTTGATTTCTTAAGCATTTTTTTTTCAAAAATTAAATTTTTAATTCGATAAAAGTTCATATCAACTAAGTTATTAGTTATAAAATATCTAATTATAATTTAGTGAACCCCATCCTCTTTTCTTTCCAAAAGAAAAAATAATTAATTTGTTGAAAGTAAATAATTTATTTTAAGTTAAAGCAAGATTTATGTTATGTTGAAAAATATAACTAGAAAATAGTTTTTTTGCTCGCTTTTTTCAATTTTATTATTATTATTATTAATTGCTTTTAAATTTTTTTGTTTCATTATATTTTTTCTTTAAATCAGAATATGTTTAAACAATGCATGGTGTCTTGCAATTTCCTTGAAATTCCAAAAGTGAATTTCAAGGTAATACTGTCTTTAATAGTAGTTTAGTTAATTGTGATTAGTATGCGATTTCTTTGTGCATATTAATACAATTTAAATTATTCAAAGATTAATCCATTATTTAAGATAAAAATTTTAAATTTAAAAAAAAGCATTTTGATCTAATTATTTAATAATTTTATTCATGAGTAATTTTTTGTTGGCAATAAATTTTAGCAAAACCCGTTTGAATATATTTTTCTTTGCTTCTCAATTCTATAAGTAGAATTGATAACGTAAATAGAACTTCCGAATAACATTTTTATTTAAATAAAATAATATGGATAATTTTTACACTAAAATGCAGAGTAAATTTCTAACTTATCTGTGTTGTTAAGTACCGTTTCTTTATGTTGGATTTTAAAAAAATAAATCCGAAGCTAAACAGTTTTGGAAATATTTTACATTTAAACATATCACAGAGTAAAATAAATAGAATGAAATAAACAATTTTCTTAACTTTTTCTTCTTCGAACGGTCTTTGAATTAGTATATTACAGTAATAAACAAGTAGTGATCACACATTTTTTTAGTTAGATAAGTATAGTATTTTTACATGATATTCGTATATTTTTATACAATGACTAAACGAATAATGTTTTGGATTTGTTTTATTTGCTCTATATATTTTCAACACAAAGTTACTTCTGAAGTATTAAAATAAATCACATGATGGTGATTAAAAACACTGGCTGATACAATTTTTTACCCAACAAAAGATAAAAGCAAGGAAGAAAATGTGATTGGTGAATTTTCATTCAATTGGTACCAGAAATCGTTATATTATTACAAGTGGCATTTAATTGTATTTTGTGCAATAGAATTATTCAGAAAAAGGATATTACTCCCTTTCTCAGGGGTTCGACAGCCCAGGATGGACATTGGCCTTCTTAGGAAGCATTTTCCAGGCCAGCAGTCTTGTGTTCTCCAATGTTTAGTTCTCTAAACTAAGAGATCTTCCAGGTCATCAATCCATCTTAGATTTGGCTTACCCTTTCTTCGTGTGCCAATCAGTTAAGCATTGAAAACTTTTTTAGTGTTGTGGTCTCCGTCCATTATGGCAACGTGACTTGCCCATTTAATGAAAAAGAACAGTAATGCTTTAAAATTGCAGAATATTCCCAATCTGTTCAGTGTATAAAAATTAAATACTTTTCTTTGTATTGATTATAGCTTATACGCTCGTGCTTTAAAAAAATCAGATAAAATTTGTATTCAACACATTTTTGGGGTATTGTTTATTTAACATATGGTATTATAATTAGTGCTATGTCGGCTAATCAAGAGATCACTGCAATCTGTAGATAAATTCATAGATCTAAGCCTAAAAGAACTTTGTTTGAATCAAGTGCTTAGTAAAAGTTGTCCTGTTTAAATACGGATGATGATTGTGATGTATACGTGTACTACAATAATCTTAAAGGTGGAAATCTGAAATTTCTGATGTGTGTGGGGATGGGATTTTTTTACTATAATTTATGAATACGGTTCATTGCCAAAAACTTCTCATACAATTCTCTAGAGATATTAAAAAACACATTTCTGAAATATTTTCACGCTCGCGTGGATAATGCTATGTAGATTAAGAGACAGATTACCAAAGACTCGTAGATTGTATGGACACTGCACTCAAAAATAGGGTCCATCAACCCGTTTCCCACGGGTCACGAATGGCTCACTGAAGGCATTTTAGTGACTCCTCATTATAAATTGAGACATTTTCAAATAAAAAGTTCCTTCTCTGCTTTTTGTCAAAAATAATGTCAATTTTCTGTTGTTCTTGATATTTTAAACATTCCACTGATATGTTTGCTATCCATTTTTTTGAGATAAAACTTTCTAATAATGACGAATTTTTCAAAAGTTTCACTGTGTCTTAAAAGGTTTTAAATATAAAAAAATCTGACAATGCATAAAATTTCGGAAAATGTCTGAAAAAAGGGTTATTCTTACCTTATAGAGTATTGCAAAGTATTTTAATTTGTCTTCTTATTTAACTTTTTTGAAACCGGTATTATATATATATATACGACGGTGGTCTGAGAAATTCCCGACCTAACAAATATACAAGACATTTTTTCTGAATTTTTCATTTTATTGTTCAACATAGTCTTCTTGTAACTCTACACATTTCTCCCAGCGATGCTCCCATCTCTGTAACCCGTCCAAATAGTAATCGGTGTTTTTCTCTGCAAAATAATTGTTCACGAAGGTGATTGCTTCTTCTTTTAACGAAAATTTCTGTCCACCGAGCGCAATTTTTAGATGAGGGAACAAAAAGAAGTCGTTTGGGGCTAGATTTGGTGAGCAAGGTGGATGGTCAAGCAGTTCAAATCGTAATTCATGGATTTTCACCATGGCAGCCACTGAGGTGTGAGACAGTGCGTTGTCATGGTGAAAAAAGATTTTTTTCTGCAAATGTAGCTGTTTTCCCGCAAGTTCTGCCTTCAACTTGTCAAGTATTAATGCAACGTATGATCCTGTAATGGTTTTTCCTTTTTGAAGATAATCGATTAAAAAAACTCCATGGTTATCCCCCCAAAAAAAGTCACCATCACTTTACTAGCCGAAAAAATAGATTTTGGTTTTTTTTGGAGTCTTTTCCCCCTTTGCAGCCTATTGTTTGGACTATATTTTTGTTTCGGGTGTATAATGGTGTATGAAAGTTTCATCTACAGTAATTAATTGGTGCAAAACTCGAATTTATTGCATCTAAACTGCGCCAACAGAGCGTTGGAAATGTTCATTCGCACACGTTTATAGTCTAACGTGAGCTAACGCGGCACCCAACGTGCGGACAGCTTTTTCATGCCTAAATGTTGATTCAATATGTGACAAACACGTTCGTTTGACATCTTCATAACCTCTCCTATCCTCTCACTTTAATTCGGTGGTCGTCTAGCACCATTTGGTGAATTTTGGCGATGTTTTCATCGGTAGTTTCAGTATTTGGACGTCCCGAACGTGCATCGGGAGCTTACAGCCACATTTAAATTCAGCTGCCCTAAATTTCACTGTGGTAAATGATGGCGCATCACCATTTACCACCAACTCATCTTTGATTTGCGTAGGTGTATCGCCTTTCAAAAACCAATATTTAATGACAGCTCGATACTGTATTTTGTCCCTTTTCACAAAATCACTCACATCAACTCACTTAAACGACTATTACGTAACAACTGCGCGTCCGAAACAGCTGAAAATTTGGTGAGTAACTGTCAACAGATGAATAACATAAAAAATTTTATGCTTTTATTGATATCTGCTGGCATCTTCACGTTGAGGTCGAAAACTTTTCAGACAACCCTAGTATATAAAACACACCATCTCTTCCCTTAGAATCAGCTGTAGTCTTGTAAAAAAATACCATTTTTTATATACATTTCCTCACTACATATTTTTTGACAGTCGTGTGGCCCGCGGATCACTGTTAATTTATTGATGTAGTCCGTAGATTATTTTAACTTTATTAATTTGGTCCTCGAGCGTGAAAGGTTGAAGACGCTACTCTACGCAAGGGGTGACGGGCCTCGTAATTTTGAGGTTGGATTAAATTCAAAACTTAATTGATTGATTGATTTTGATTTTCATCGCAATGTGATGCAACACGAGATCTTTTGGCGATGGGCTTTGTACTTTTACAAATGATTTAAATGAAAATTAGTTATGGAAAATAACGGAGGACTTTGCAGTAAAGTTGTTACTGGGAACTATTGCATTTGTTAATTACTTGAATGTGTGCTATATGTTAAGATATATAAGTTAACCATTTTATATATTGGATTATCGAATATTTCCAAGTATAAGCCTAGAAGTTTTAGAATTCTTTTTTTTTAAACTGAAGTAAAGGGTTCCTGGTGCGTCTTATATACCGATGCATTAATCTCGAGAAAACGTCTTTTTTAAAGAACTGTTATATTGAAATATTTTTTGTTAGCTTTTCCCAAGCGATTTTAATCTTTTAAATTTTTGAGTGTTTTGAAGAAAAATTTTAATCTAAAAGAAAAATAATAATAATAAAAAAAAAGTCGCATAGTTTTTTTTTTTTAATCTGTGTCAGAATCCGATTTTCCGAATAGTTTGTAAAATGTACATGTACTCATTAAAATACCTTAATGCATATGATCATCGTGCAACAAGTCTTTCCTCCAGGACATAAAATATAGGTTTACGATTATGTGCTGCGTTAAAAAGAAAATGGCGTAGAAAATGATTAGAGCAGGTATTGAACAAAACAACATATGAATGAAAGAAATGTGTTAGCTTTAGATACGGTTACCAAAAAATAAAAAGTCATCATTTTGATTTGTCTGGAAAATATCCCGACCGTTTTAAGCACTTGGCAACATTATCGCCTTCTTAGCAACATGCTGTAAGTGAGTGAGTGAATGAGTGAGTAAATATTAAAATCGCATTGTTCAGCTGCACGAGGGCTTTTTGACGACGGACCACGACACGTTGAAAGATTACAGAAACTACATTATTTGTTTTCTCTTATCAGGTATTCAAACTATAGGTGCATTTTTGAAAAAATACGGACTTCCATCGTTTAAATGGACCAGCTTATATTTGGAAATGTACGGTATATCCCTATGAGAGACCAGTGCTTAAACCTTAACCCCCCCCCAAAATCAGTATGTGCAAAAGCTATAAATGAAATTTTTGCGTATTATTATTTTTGTAAGCAAGGGTGATTGTTTGCATAGTTGCTGCTTTTGAACATTTGGTTTGATCTGTCTTTCTGTGTATCTAAGACATTGCATTTCAGACAGTTGAGCTGAAAAGGAAGGTCTTTTCCCTTTTATTTGGCTCTATTATTTTCTGCCTTTGCCGGTTGCGATTTGTGGATAAAGGGGTCAAAGCACCTTCCAAAGATGGCAATTCCACTTTGGCTATATCTTACCATTCCTCAAAAACTTACGACTTGATCTATTGTACAAAGAGAAAGTGGGTAGAAGTTGAGCTATTTTAAAGTGGAGGGGATTGGAACCTATATTGCTTGACTGCTTGATGCCGAAGTTCTTTTTGTTAATCACATCTTTGTTGTGTTCTTGGTTTTACCTTTCTCAAACAAAAAGGCTTATATATTTGTTTCATTTCATAAATAGTAATAGGAGTGAATAGAGTGGTATTTGGATTCACAAATGACTTATAACCATCTACTATATAAGGGATATTGTGGAGTTGACGCACGTTAAAAAGGGAAGAGTAAACTATTACCCCTCTATTTAGTGTGGGTGTTCTGTGGGGTAGCTGCCCATTTGCTCACCTCGTTCGTGAAATTAGAAGATTTATAATAGACCGAAACGAAATGCTGGGTTGGACAGAAATTGACGTTGGAAAATGTTCGATATAGGGCCATGAATATCTGGAGTCGAAAGACTCTTAGACAGCTATATCAATCGAATCATGGGTAGGAAACTACCAAGTACCGTTATATTTAATACCGGAGGCTGCTACATGCGAAACTTGGCTGTGCTTACAACTCGCCATATAACGCTTTAGGTAAGTGAACTGAGTGAGGTACCAGTGAACGAGACAGTTATCCTCAAATTACTAGTCTTTTTTCACTTATTACGAGGAGTTATAGTAATGTGAAGTTACTGCAATAGTAAACAAAATTTTTTTGTCGTAATCCACAGACAAAGAATCTTATTAATAAAGTTTGTTTCTAACGACTCATTGTAAGAGAGAGAAAAATAAAAAGGAAGTCTATTTATCTCTCTTTATAAGTATATGCACTCATGGACAAAAAAATTAGCGCACCAAGAAGGAGTCATTAAAATGAAACGAAATTTTACATACGTAATTAATAATTTGATGTAAGTAAATGATTAGAAAATCAAAGAAAAAGGATCATTTATTTTAGAGAAAAGGGCAAAAGAAGGAAGGATTTAATGCCTAGTTGAACCCCCTCTAGCGCGAATGCACGATGCGATGCAATCGGGCATTGAGGGATACAAGTTCTGCATAATGTTTTGATAGAATTCGTTACATATTTGCAATACCCTTGCCTCTAGTTCATTCAAACTCGTGGGATGCCTAACTCGCCGTCTTAAATGATCCAAGATATGCTCGAATGGAGACAAATAAGGAGATCGGGGCCAAAGAAGGGTAGTAACAGTGAGGAGACAGACAGTCTTTTGACTCCCTTGCCGTGTGAAATCGAGAATTGTCTTGTTGAAAAATGGCTCCAGGGAGCCATTGCATGAGTGACGACACATGTCGGTACATGATGTCATGGACATACCACTGGGGTGTCATGGTGCCACGGATTAATACTAGGGATGAGACCGTGTATTGTAGGAAATGACACCCTATATCATGACTCCAGCTGTGGGAGCGGTGTGTCGCTGTTGAGCAAAGGCAGGATTGAGGCGTTCCACACGGGATCTCCACACACGAACACGATTGGCATCACTGTTGAGATTGAATCTGGACGAGCTGGACTAAAGATGACCTAGTTCCATCATTCCGCTGCAGTCCAGTTTCCTTGTGCGCTACACCATTTCAAACGGAGTTGTCGATGGGTGGGCGTCAGGGGCAGAACACGTAATAGACACCGCGGTTCCAAATGTCCTTCAGCCAGGCGCTTTCGTATAGTTCAAGAAGACACGTGGGCCGCTAGTGAAGGTGATACTTGTACTTCTATGGCGGTTGATGAAGCAGTTGTCTGTGCGCGTGCATTTCTTACGATGTGGCGGTCTTCTCGATGACTGGTCTGTCAAGAGTTTCCTGAGCCTGTGGTCTTCGTGTAAATGACATCTCTAGGATCCTCTGGTCCAGACACCCCACCTAACAACACAATCAGAGTGACATAATTGACGAGCTACTCGCCTAGCTGACCACTCAGCTTCCATCATGTCGAGTGTTCTCCCCCAATCCAACTGCGAAAGCTGCTCATAATGTCTTTGAAAAAAGCGTAATGGCATGTCTACCTCAGCTCTTCCTTTGTAAACGATTCAACACACTCAAACAAGCTTTGGTTACATGTTTTATACTCCACGGAGGACGACGATAAATACCTTCTACCGGCTATACGTAAAGCGCAATCACGCAATCATTTGCATATCTCGTCGACATGTACCTTCATGCAAAGTTTCGTTATGATCCAGCAATTTTTTATTGGTGCGCTAATTTTTTTGTCCATGCAATTCAAATTGTAGAAATTAAAATAGCTCTGCATCTTCTAAAAAAGAGTTTAAAAATTGCAGTGTAAATATACACTCAGGAACATTTAAAATAGCGACCCAAGAAGGAAGCTAAGTACAATCGCGAAACTTTGCAAATAAGTACTGCGTAATGTGATATGCAAATGATCCAAGTTTTGTGCCAATACGCATGCTCATACATACCGAGGTGGCGCTACAATCAGGAAGAGGGTGCTATATAAGTCAGCGCAAATTCGAAGATTCATAAACTTGACGATTACCCGCCGATTGTAGGAAGACTTTGGTAAGCGAAACATGCCAGGTAAACGAGCTAGAAGACATTTCTCACAGTTAAGCGAGTTTGAGAGAGGCCTGATCATCGGGATGAAAACTGCAGGCTGGTCGACGCGCCGTGTTGCTGGCCAGGTGGATCGTTCGGAGTGTGCCGTTAAAAATTGTTGGGTGCAGTGGACACGAGAAGGTACCCACGCGCAGAAAACCAGGTCTGGAACGACCAGGAAGACCACGAGTTCAGAGGATCGAAGGATCGTGTGGCAAGCACTTGTGGACCCCACAATGACTCGTTCAACGATACTAGCAGACGTAGGCGTAGGAATTGTTCCACAAACAATTTCCAGACACCTTGCAGAAGCAATCTTAAATCCAATCGCCCTTTCCGTGCACTCCCTTTAACACCGGAACATCGGCAACAGCGTCTACAGTGGTGCCAAGCCAGATCAATGTGGAATGTCACAGATTGGCAAAAGGTTGTGTTTAGTGATGAATTTCGGTTTGTTTTGGGGACAGATGATAACCGTGTACGGGTGTGGAGGCGCCCTGGTGAGCGGTACAATTCCCCCACACTGTTCTACGTCACACTGACAACACAGCTGGTGTAATGGTCTGGGGGGGCATAGCCTATGATAGCCGGTCTACTTTAATTGTGATGCGTGGAACCTTAACGGGCCAACGTTCCGTTGATGATATTCTTTGACCCATGTAGGACCTTTCCTAAATGGTCTCCCAGGGGCAATTTTCCTGCAAGATAATGCTCGTCCGCATACAGCAAGAGTTGCTCAAGAGTTCCTACGTCTTTTTCAGACTCTTCCATGGCCGACCCGCTCCCCCGATTTGTCCCCTGTAGCACACGTGTAGGATCAGCTAAAACGGCAGATGCCATCGTGTCACTCTGTACATAATTTAGAGTTGGCTTTTCAAAATTTGTGGGTTCCATCTGCCTCAGGATAACATAAGGTGTCTAATCTACTCAATGCCGGACCGTGTGGTGGCATGTATTGCAGCTGGAGATGGTCCAACGCGCTATTGAAGTTGCCCAGTATTTGTGTCTTTGCACACCCTGTATTCGATAAATTGTCTTGTTTTTGAGATCAAGTGAATCTCTCATCTGTGTCATTATGTGCATTAAATTTAATTTCAATCCGAGGCTTTCTTCTGGGTTCGCTATTTTCAATGTTCCTGAGTGTATAACATATTTGAGAGGGAAGTGGTTGGGAGTTTGGTCATCTACTTAGATCATGCTGTTCTCCTTTCTTCTTAAGTCATCGAGGAAATAAAGAGTTATACAAATCTGACAATCCGTTTTTATACACGCTGCAATTAGAGAATTTACACCAAATGGAGTGTCAAAGTATATGCATGAATTGAATTTTTGAGAACTTATTGAAGTTGTTTACCTTAGTATGAGTGTTCGTTTGAATCATCAACCAGCCGGTAAACAGATACATCATGTATGCTTAAGGCGAATAAGAGGCGAATAAGATAAAAAACAATCCCTATTTGAGACAGCTGTTAAGCGTTTTAATTCCTTTCCTTTCATTGTTTGTGACTTGTGAGAGAAGAAGTCACTTCATATCCCCTTCCTAGAGGCGAAAGTTATTTTTATGCTGATGATGGAGTTTCTGAGCGATACACAGCGAATAATTTGTTTTCCAGCCATTTCTACAATCGATATGCATTCTCATTGGGGGTTGTTCTTAGAGAGATAAATTAGAATATTTTTTCTTTGATATTATAGACAGTCTCTTGCTGAGATGCGGGGATAAATTGAAAAGTATACAACAATGCTATTTTAATCACTAATCGTTATATATTGGGAACGCCTTAGACCAGGAATGGGCAGAGTTTTTCAGGATACGGGCTGCGTCTAATTTTTTCAAGGTGTTTTGGTCCACCCAGTGTTAGTGGCTCACACAAGGGGGGGAGGGTCTACGGTTCTGGATCCTTCCTCATAGCCCTTGATTTTTTTTCGATTGATCATAATTCGATGTATATAGTACTTAAAATGTAGTTAAGTATTTGTTATTAGCATTTTTTATTAATTTATGTTAATTATTAACACTGCTGGCCATCGTAAATGCAACACCCTGAAGGAAGCATGAAAATAACATAAAATTTTTAACATGCATTAGCGGAGGTGAGATATGCAAATCATTAGAATTTCAGCGCAGACACACATCACGTGCGTCTGTGGAGCCACCTCAAAGCGCTATTTAAGACTTGGAGATTTCGACGATTTCAAGTTCGGATATTGTGTTTTTCTTGTGATTTTTTCACAAAACGATGAGTTATGCCTCGTAGAAAACAGCGATCAGCTTTTGATTAAATGTCCGAGTTCGACAGAGGAAGGATAGCGGCCTACCGAAATTGTGGATTATCTTTCAGGAAAATCGGTAGTCGTGTGGGACGAAACCAAACAACTGTAATGCGGATATGTGGCCGTTGGATGCAGGAGGGTACGACGGACCTACGTGGTCGATCGCATCTACCTCAGTGCACCACTTCACGTGAGCACAGGCAAATGGTGCGCATGGCAGTGACGGATCACTCAGTGACATCAAGAACCGTAGCATAGCACATTGATTATGTAACCCATCATTCAGTGTATGCGCGTACCATTCGACGCCGTTCACAGCAGAATGGCCTGTCCGCAATACGTCCATTGCTTGGTCTACCCTTTACGCAGAACCACAGACATCTCCGCCGCCTATGGTGCGATGAAAGAAGGTTGTAGGCGGCAGAATGGAATGAAGTTGTCTTTACTGACGAGTCACGCATCTATCTGCAACACCACGATGGTCGGATTCGAGTCTGGAGATAGGATGCTGAACATCTGCGTTATGCACCACCACACTGGTCCTGCACTGGATATTATGGTATGGGGAAGTATTGGATATCACTATCACACTCTTTTAGTACGCATTGTCGGTACTTTAAACAGGCAGAGTTAAATCTCCGAGGTGTTGGAGCAAGTTATCCTTCCTTACCTAAAGGTAATGGCCACAGCCATATTTCAACAGGATAATGCGCGACCACGCGTGGCACGCATTGTAAAAGGTTTTTTCGTCAATCACCAGATTGAATTGCTTCCCTGGCAAGCTCGCTCACCTGATCTTTCGCCGATAGAAAACATGTGGTCCATGGTTGCTCAACGATTGACCCAGATTACTCCCCCAGCTGCCTCACCAGATCAACTTTGACAACGTGTGGAAGATGCTTGGTCTGCTGTACCCCAAGAACACATCCAAAGTCCCTTTGAATCAATGCCGAGCCGTGTAGCAGCGGTGATCTCCAACAATGGCAGCTAATTTGGCTACTGATTCTGGCAGGAACCACACTTCACAGAAGTCTATAAATTTAATCGTTTGATACTTGCACAACATGTTATCTACAAATTACATTTTGTTGTGATATCTCTTGTCTTTCTTGGTCTTGCATTTACAGTGGCTAAACTGTAAAAACTTACTGGACAAAATCAAAACAATATATTTGGCTATGTATTGGGGTATGATACGAATAAGGTTGACTTTCGATACTCCTTTCTTGAAAAATTCTTGTGTGCGCCATTGCCCAACGTCGTAGGTGCGGTGAGGTAAGAAAAAGGTTATCATTATAACTCAATAATAAACACTGAATATGTACTTACTTTTGTAACAAAAATTTTAAACCCGTGTTTAAAGCAAAACGCTAGATACATACATAATAATAAAAGCCACAAATATAATTATATCAAATGATGCATTTATTATGAAACAATTCAAAATACATTAAAAAATAAAAACATTTACATCTAAAGATATTTTCGTTGTCATAGTCATTAGAAGATTTATAGTCTGCGTACTGTCAGCCAATCTTGAATTTTCCGTATATAATTACTAACAGCTAAAATATTCAGGTGGTCACCCCAAAATGTCTTGGCTGTCCATCGGTCGTTCGCGATTGACATAATCCCCGGCCTTAGACTCTCTGCTATCATTTCATTACCAACCTGTAATATTACGCTGTGCTCTCATCTAGTGTTAAAATTCTGGATTATTACTTTGGCGACAAGCTGTTTGGGGGACAGTAATCCTGACTGCTTCTTTGGAGCAAAGTGATTTGAACTAACTCTCTTAGGGTCCAGAAACCCCACCTTGCGCGCGTTAGATAATAAGATCGATAAGGAATCGCTATCTGGGCCAATTGTTACGCGTTTTTTTTTTTTTTTTTTTGCTATCTTTTGTTGTTTGCGAGTTGCAAAGAAGAGATCGCTGCAATGTCAATGATTGCTGTGTCAATCTTAATATTCTTCACTAATCCTACGTCATATTCCTATCAGGATAAGAATACAATTGGTAATTGCGTATTAGCCCACGTGCACGTTGACAATCTTCTCCAAACAAAAACCTTCATCAATGAAGTAATTTTTAGCTAATAATGAAAAAAGGAAAACATTTATGAGTATACTCAAACATAACCTTGTTTGTAAATTGTCTTACTTTTCTTCTCTCTTTTTTCTGGAAGAGGATGGTGAGATAATAATCTAAAACTTAACTTTTAAGCAAAGAAAACGTAGGCAAGTATTTCGAAATTTACAGGATTATTTTCATTCAAGAGAAAGATTTTTTAACGTACATGATGTATATATGTACTAGCTGGTATACCCGTTCTTAGCACGGGTGAACTGAAAAATTTAACAACACAGATTGAAGGATAAATAAGTTTTTAATGAGTTAATATTACGTGAATTGCAAATTAAACAAAAAAAGCTTTTTGCATATCTCGGCTAAACAAAAAAAAACACTTTTGTTAAATTTTAAGTATGTAGATCTATTAGCAGATAAAAAGGATTTTTTTTATTTATAATTCCCCGTCACACTCCTGAGGGTCGATTTTTGAAAATACCTCCTTAAGCTGATCTCTGCTCAGCAAAAGTAACACATTGTTAAAAGTTTTGCGTAATGAACGCTTAAAATAGTGTAAATAATTTATATCTGAAAGTGTAATACATTAATATTACTTTCTGTTGTATTTATTTTATGTTAAAATTGTAATATTCGCAAGAAGAACCGATTCTTAAATTATAATGGCTATAATGGTGATTCACAATGAAAATCACAGCGAAATGATAACAATAGAGTCAAGTTGGCAAATGTCTAGCTACTTTCATAGCTAGAGCTTTATTAGAGCTTTGTAGGACCCGCCGTGTAGGGGAACGATCCACGTTAATGCTTAATCTACCACATTATGATTTACTGCAGTTTTTTTCATGCAATATTTTTCTTTGGATCACTACATTGAAAATTAAGGGATATACGTAAACGAAATACTCCACTTTGGGAAATTTAATCCGTTAGAGATAATAAATTAATTAAAGATATTCCACTGTAAAATTAATTATACACTTCGTTCACTCCCTTCAAAACTTAGTTTTATTCTGAAATAAAAAAAATATTAGGGATTATGCTGAGATCACAGGAATTAATTAGAAGCGAGCGCCTTGCATGTCAAAACAAAAAGTGTTTCTTCATAAACAAAAGATAGATATATGCTGACGTGGGCTTTTTTGCATCGCGCGCCAGAATTGCTTGCAGATGAGAGAACTTTTTCCTACTTACTTGACAAATATCGTTATATTTTAGACACTTCTCACAATATCTTTATAAATTATAGCCTATGTGTAATTCTGATGTCTAAGCTATATCACTATAAAGTTTCATTAAAGTCCATTCAGTTGTTTTTGCGTGAAAGACGCACAAACATCCTCACAAACTTTCGCATTTATAATATATGTCTAGATATGCATATATTTATTTAGAATCAGACAAGCGGCAAATAATGTATTTATTATTATCTACTATTTCTTGTATTTAAACTAAACTGATGTTTTGTTAAAATAATGAAATTTAAATAAAGAAAAGTAATTTAAATTTAATTATGTACACAATTACAATTTGGTGTAAATTTTTTAAAAGCTTCGCCAGTTCATTGCTAATACATAAATATCGAAATATTAATAAATCTAAAAGGATCCTTAGGGGACCATCTTCGTAAATCAATATATTATAATCCATTATATAATACTGTAAATAAATGACATACATCAGGATTACTTTTAGGAACATTTTATATACTACATTAATATAACTATAACGCATATGAAATGTGCGCAAGATAAACTTAGTACATGTTTAACTATTATGAATACTATTTAATATCTATAGTCGAGAAAAATCATTCCAGTTTCTATATTATATACGGATTAAAACCATCTTGGCATTAAAGCATGATTTGTTCTATAAGCTGATTTTATTCTGCAGCATTTTTATTTTTATTGATGCCTTCGCTACTTGACCGTGGCTCAAATTTATACGGCACGTCACCAATTGCTTTTGTTTGGGAGAACTTCCTCACGGTTTTCCTCCCCTGTGGAAACATTATGACGATTTTAGTATTAATTTGGATTGTAATTTAAATAATATGAAAATTTAAATAATTATACTCATTCTTATTGTCTTAATTACGATGAGAAGGTTTAGAGCATTTGGGCTAGGGACATCCTAACTTTGCACCATGGAACAATAGCTTTTGTGATATTAAGATGGTCAGAGAATGTGTATCCAGCATTAATTTAATTTTGAGATTCTGTTGTTAACTTATGATACCAGCATTTCCATATAAAATTAAGATTTTGTACGTACAAAATTAACTATTTTACTCAGATGTATCTCTAGATGACTTACACATTACTAAATTAATTACCAGTTTTGGTGTGCTAGCTTTTGAATTGCTTTTTAGTGTGAGATTAATATTTAGTATAAATAAATTAGTTTTATTGTATTTACTGAAAGTGACAGAAAAGCTTGTGCGTATTTATTTTCATTAGAAGTTTTCAATGAGGATTTTATTCCTTCACTTTAAAAAAACTACTATTATTTTTTATGTACATAAATACTATCCGGCATTAAAGCCTTTTCTTTTCGATATTTAACGGAGTGCAGCGGCATGCCAGTGAAATGATTTAAATTTTCATAAAATCCTCCCTACTCATTTGTACATTGTTGGAGATATTGTAAAGTTTGATTAAGGATATCAGCATCAATAACAACTAATAGCTTTATCACGAACGCGTAATAGCAAGCGAAATATATACACTCCATTCCGTGTTAGACTTCAGTGTAACATATTCATGTTTATGAATTCGCTGTCAGAAATGTTTTGAAATTAAACTTGGACTAATATCTTATCATTCCATTAAAGAGCATCGAAGAATGGCAACTGATGTCAATTAAAAATATTCAAGTTCACAATTAGAAAAAAATCTACACTGGAGTGCAAAAATTAAGGACGAAGTCGAAAAATTAGCATATCAGCTGAACGAAGAGGCAGAGCGGACAGAAAGACCAATCAGGAGATTAAGTAAGGTGATATACGGTAGCACATGCGCAGATATGCAGGTAGACGTAATGGGGAGTGTCTGAGTAGTATAAAGCATGTTGTCGGTGTAAGATCAGTATTTCTGGCAAAGAGATTGCACGCCGTATAGCAGTTAAAATAACACCGAGTTGCTGCCTCAGCGATAAATGGCGAATAATCAATCTGTTAGAAGACATCTGGATGCTTTTACCCGAGGTCGAATCATTGGGAAGTTGGAGGAAGACCGCAGTGTGACAAGTGTGGCTGCAGAGTTCGGAATTGCTCACAGTATCGTTTCACGACTTTGGAGACAATTTCAAACTACAGGAACAGCTATCCGGGGGTTCAGTAGTGGTCGTCCACGAGGAACCACACCCACAGATGACCGGTACATTGTCTTACAGGCCAGAAGAAACAGGCAACAGACAGCGGGAGAAATCGCTAGACACACGACACAGGCGACTGGACGACCGATATCGCGTTTCACCGTGGCCAGAAGACTGCACGGTGGTGGTCTGTTTGCACGACGCCCTGTACGGTGTGTACCTTTAACGCCTGCCCATCGGAGAAGGCGTTCTCTGTGGTGCCGGGAACACCGGAATTGGAGAGACAATGAGTGAGGACGAGTACTCTTTACAGATGAGAGCAGATTCAGTTTGAGTAGCGATTCGCATCGTATACTCATCTGGAGAGAGCGGGGAAGCCGCAATCATCCCTCGAACATCATTGAAAGGGACAGGTATGGAGGTCGCGTTGTTCTCGTTTGGGGAGGCATCATGCTTGGTAGTCCTACAGACCTTCACATCTTCGACGCAGGTGCAGTCAACGGGACCCGTTATTGTAACGAGATTCTTCTTCCATATGTGCGTCTTTTTAGAGGCGCTATGGGTCTGCAGTTCCTTTTCATGGACGACAGTGCACCATGTCATCGCACAGTAGCTGCCGAACAGCTCTTATAGAGTGAGGATATTGAACGTATGGATTGGCCGGCACGATCTCCGGTTCTCAATCCCATCAAGCATGTATGGGATTTTCTAGGCAGACGCTTGGCAGCTCGTACCTTACCACCAGTAACGATTCGGGAGCTTCGATTGGCGCTGCAAGACGAATGGGCAGCAATGCCTCAACAACCCAATGACACCCTCATTCTGAGCATGGGCAGACGCTGTGAAACCTGCCTAGCAGTCAGTGGAGATCATATCCCCTACTAAAGACCGGATGTTTCTTTCTGGGCACCCATCACAGGGATGTTTCGGCCTTCAGTCGCATTGTGCTCCATGCTACTTTTTCAATCAAGCTTCTTTTTATCCCTCTGATTTCTCTTTTAGTAAGTGTTGCTTACATATTACACATGTCCTTACGTATTGGGGATCTTACGGTATTAAATGTGTTGATTTGGAAAGCTTTTGTACAAAGTTATATTGAAAAAACCGTCTCGTCCTTAATTTTTGCACACCAGTGTAGTTACGATCCATGTTTATTAATGTCTAGGCAATTAAAAATTAATGGGTTTTTTTATCGATTTATCCAAAATGGATGCGATTGCATTTTGTGAATCGTTGATGCTGCTGCTTGTTTCAAAAATATCCTACTGTGTTGCATGCTGAATCTTATTAGTAGATTGGTTTGCACGCCACAGCTAAAAGATTGCCGATTCCTGGTGTAGATCGTCATTAAGGTATCCGAACACGTTCGGAGCACTTCTTAACAAAATAACATATTTAAACATTATGATTCAATACCAATAAATACTAATATTTAACTAACAATATTTAAAATAAATTGCCTATATCTCACAGAAATCACAATTATAAGTAAAATTTTAGCAACATTTTTGTAAAACTTCAAAGCAATTAAAGAAAAAAGTAATAAACTTACATTAGTAAAAGTTTTACCAAAACAATCAAGATGCATCTAGAGAATGTACTAAAATTTAAATTTTTCTTAAAATTTGAAAATTTTAGATTTGATTGAGTAAACATTATAAGAAAAATCACATTATTTATGAGAAAAAAAGGGGTTTTTCCATTATTTAAATTAACAAGTCCTAAGTCAAAATATATTCATACAATAAGAAATATTTTAATACATTCTCTAGAAAATAGCATAAATATCAGGTTCAAAAAGTTCTAGAGAAATACATTTGTAATATTTTGAGTAATCAGACTCGCCATGATAGATTTCGAGTAATTTAAATGCCCACTTCTGGTAGATCAAAGACCCACTTCCGGTTTTTCTAACTTAATAAAATTGATTGTAGCTTGGTCTCTAGATAGAGTAGAAACAAAACAAAATATGTTTTGTAAAGCAAAAAGATGGTTCTATTCAATAAAAGAGAAAACAAACATATCTGTCTTGACCGAATTTGGTCATTTTCAACGTGTTCGGATACATTAAAGATATTAGAGAATACGTAAAAAACTTTTTTTCAAAACTCATAACACAATTAGAATTTTTAGAAAATCCTTATTTTGCATTATTTATAAAACTTCCGTTCATGTGATTGTGGCCTGGTAGGTAAGTTGCTATTTCTCAATTTGATTCCATTAAATAATTGTAAGTTAAATTCTGAATATTGTTTTGTGTTTATTCTAAAAAATCCCATTGCATGAATGGGATGTTGATAAAGGTCACTACTGCCTGGATAAGGCTTATTTTACCTTTGAAACGTAGTTTAAATTTATGAGATCTCTCTTCAAACTTTCATTAAATTATTTCTGTGTCACTTATTGATTATACATAATTATTAACCTAAAATTTAGAAACTTAGGTATTATACGTCGACCAGTTTCATCGATTTAATAAATGAAAGTTACCAAATGCAATAATTTGTCGCCAATAGTGGAAAAACATTTCCTTGCAGGTTAAAACTAAATTATCTTGTTCGCGCTTGCTCAAATATTGTAACTTCGCTCATAATTTGTACTATTCGTTTTCTTTTATTTGTTGTGAAAAATTATTACATTTTGGGGTCTATTTTCTAAAAAAGAGAAAGCAGTACAATATTTCAGAAAAATTCGGTCTAATACAAAAATAATTGACAGGCTAAAAGTTTTCGCAAAGTGGTGAAACAATAAATACCACTAATTTGCAAGATACCATTTAGATTCATACTCATGCATATTTATGGGGCATCATCGGCATAACGAAGATATTGAATGTAATTTTGAATGCACTTATGACGATTTGGCTGCCTGATTAATCTGGCTATTATTAGATTTTTTTATTTTAAGAGTTGAGATATTTTATTTAAACAGAGAATTAATTTTTCTAAATGTTCACCAATTTGCCACAAATACGGAAGGGACTTATACAGGAATTTGTCTTTGTGCACTTGTGTATGTGTGAAAATAATGTTTACATTTGATGACTTTTTTAGAGGTCTTTGAACATTCCAAAATTGGTTCATGATACACTGCGTAAGTTCAAAAATTTATTTCCAGATGCGTAATTTTACCGAAAAAATGTGTTAATGCCATTTTTTTGTTAAAACCAATCGCGTAGCTCAACAACGTTTTATTGTAGCCTGAGTAATTAATACGAAGAAGTTAGCAGATTGCAAGTATGCTATAGAAAGCATTATCCGCAATATATAGGCATTGTAACCTCGTGAGTTCTTTTCCGACCGTGTTCGAATTGTGACAAGAAAATAATTGCAGACAGGATTTGGTCCCACTGTTTATTCCATACCTTCTATGGGACATTTCTTAAAATCAAGAATATATTGAGATGTTACAGGATTACGATACATCGTTCAGCCGTGTCTACTTTTCACGACACCGGCTTTTTTCGTCACCCTCTCTCTTCTCTCCCGTTCCGACCTTTTTCTCCTCCGTCGTTGCCAGATCCTTTTCTCTATATCGTCTCTCGTTCGACCTGTTGCCAGGTGCAGGCAGCTGTTCCTTACACGCCCCACCTAAGAGTAAAATTTGCCCCTTGTGGCTGATTTTACCATATCAGACACCAGGAACAGAAAATTCACAAACCGTGACACAGAAAATCCACAAACAGAACACACAATAATTGCAACAGTCAAAAGTCTTGATAATTGTTCTAGTGAAAGTTCCTTAATACAAACACATGAAATAATATGAATAGTTCACCCAATTGAAATAAGTGACTATGTTCCCAGAAAGATCTAAACTGTAATGAGATTGCAAACAGATACATGGAAAACACATTATACAAAAAAAACAACACTAAATATATAGCTTACAGTTTTTATCTTAATCTAGACAATGTTTATTTCATTAACTCATGAATGAATGCTCAATGAGTTCACTAAATCTATATTAAGTACACAGTAAACTTTCCTACGGCTCTAATTTGCCTTTGGCCAGTATGATTTCCGACCCAACCCATCCTAATACAAAGTTAATTCGCTTTACACGATTTTTCCAAATTTGCATCAGAAGGTCTATATCGACTATTCGAGATATAACAAACTGCTCTAACCTTCTTAAAATCTGAGCCGTTAAATTACATCCATAAGAAGTGTATTCAATCTTAAACCTCACTTTTTTAGTCATGCAAATTCCAAACGACATAAAGCATGCGGCATAATTCTTCGTGAGAGAACGACAGAAATACCACTTCCACAAATCCAGTACCGTGACACACGATGCTGCGCTATTCTTTTCTACAAAACCTTCCCTTTTCGACAAAAGATAAATCTCGGTTCTCGAAAATATGTTTAACCAAGCTTCACAGGTTACCTTCGCACTGAGACTAGTCAACGGCACAGCCTCGCCCCACCTAGTGTGCTGATCAACCAGACATAAAATATATTTATGTCCCTTTAAGCTTGGCGGATCAATTGGACCTATCAGATCCATATTCCCCACCTCAAATGGCAATTCAGGCCTTGCCACAGGTGTACTGGATGATCGGTCTTTAATCCTAACCGATCCGGTGAGCTGACATTCTTTACATGATTCACAAAATTTCTTCACATCGGACCTTAGACCCTCCCAAAAGAAAGAATACTCGATTCGTTCAAGCGTCTTCTTGAGACCCATGTGACTACTGAACACGGAAGTATGCGCTAGTCTCAACACCTCCGTTCTTCTGCACTTCGGAATTACCAGTTGTCCAATACTCTCCCCGAGTATTTTATCTCTATGAAATAGAGATATCCATCTACTTCATAGTAGTTTCCTTTGCCTTCCTTAGCCTGCTTCCAAACCAATGCTAACTCGGCACAACACTCCTGTTCGGAACGAAAACTATCAGCCACCATGCTTCCTTTATCCATCTCAGCGGTCACCTCCTCATCCTTAGTACCCAATGTTCCCACTTCATTCTGACATGAAGTAATATTCCTTTGAGAATCCTCAATGTGCTCCTGTGCTTTCTCTGGCAGAATACCCAATGAAACCTCGGTTTCATCTACATTTCCTGAGTCAACCCTCAGGTCCTGAGAGCTTTGAGCCAGTGAATTCTCTTCACTTTGGGCTCCTCCCAACATATCCAAAACCTCTGGTGGAAGCAACACGTCTTCTACCAAAACTTCTGCCAAAGCACATAACACTTGCTGGTGCACCACATTAACCTGGCCACCGGTAGCAAGACCATTTGGAACATATAATAAAGGACATTTAACCGCTGGACCGAAAATTTCTTTCAAATAAATCGTGGAAGCTCCTTCAACCGAGATTCCAGGAACTAAGTCTTTCTTGATAACAGTAATTTCCGTACCAGAATCCAATAAAGCATGGGACTAATTTCCCATCTACACTAATAGATGTTTTCACTAATTTTCTTAATTTGTCTTCAATAGCCCCCCCTAGGAATGACTTTACCTAGCAAATCAACTCTAGTAGTGACCGTTCCATCTTCCAATTCTGTCCCTTCCGTTGACACCTTATTCACATTAAGTCTTTTATTATCTACCTCTTTGTTTTTCGGACAATCCCGCTTAAAATGTTTATCTGATCCGCAGGTGAAACAAGCGAATTTTTTAATTTCAGTTACTTGACCTTTATCAAAGTTTTTCCTAGAAGAAAAATTATCTGACTTTTTCTCCCCAAATAGCTGTTTACCCCAACTACCATTAAAACTTCTCTTTTCACTATCATTCCATTTAGCTCTCTCAGGTTCATCGTAGGATTTCCCTTTGGAAGCATAAAATATATCACATTGTTTGCCCAAGTCCCTGGGTTTGTACCATTCTTCCCCTTGGAGCACACCAATATGGGTCGCCGTCTCAGAATCCAACATTTCAAACATTTTATCTGCTACGATCAGTTGATTAACTGACTCAAAATCATTCGCACCTCTTAACTTACAGTAGTATAACCACATAGATGTTAAACGGGACGCGAACTGAGAGAAAGTTTCGTCAGAGTTACGTTTGGCCTTTCTAAAATTTTCTAAACATATTTTTGGGGTGAGGGTTCATACTCCTTGAGCACAACCTGTTTTAAAGATTCGTAATCTTTTAATTCTTCTTCGCCTAGGTTAACTAATAAGTTTGACACTTTGTCTCCTAACATGCATAACAAAACCTTCGGTTTTAACTCGTCGCTAACCATTTCACTAGCGAAAGCCTTTTTCAAGACTAGAAAAGAAATATTCCCACCCGTCTGATTTATTGGGTACCTTTACAGTTAAGAGCCTAACCATTTTAACTATTTCATCTAAAGATTTTACACGTGAGGTTTGACCATTATTTTGATTAGCACTCTGATTAGCGATCCTAGATAATTCCATTTCCAAGCGTAATTTTTCAATTGATAATTGTTCTTGTTGTTCTAGTTTTTGCCGCTGTTCTGTCTCTAACCTTTCGGCTGTAATAACTTCCAATAACTCTTTTGCCTCTTCCTCCTTGTAATATTTACTAGAGATTATTAAATTCCTTAAAACAATTTTAGACATAGACGGATCAGGTGACTCATCTAAGTCCCGCGCTAATTGAATTAAGTCAATTTTCTTACTTCTAATGAGAAATGCCATTTTTAATCAAGCTAAACCTAATGCCAAATTACCTTCTGACAAATTTAACTACAAACACTTAAATGACCTAGTACTATATATTTAACAAGCAAGAAAAATTCTACTCGTTTTTTCTAAGAGTACTCAAATTCCAGAAACACAATACGAAATATGTTTATAATAAAACTTATATGAGACACAGTTATTTGTTACTAATCAAAACCTTTTTCAAAATTAAAAAAACACAATTAACAACATACTTTAGCTACATTACCATAGAATTATTTCTCAAATCATAAATCTACTCTTAGTTTCTTTTTTTTAATAAAAAAGGATCTTATGCAGGAAACAAAAAAAACCAATATACATATACATCCTAAATTACGAGCAAAGGAAATAACCTCAGATTGCATTAAACTATCAACTAACTGACAAATTGCAAAACTTTTGCTTAAAATGAAAAACAATCATTTAATATTAAAAAAAAACATGCCACATTCTGAGTCATAAATAACCTACAAAATCTCTTATTTACAACCTTTTAACAGGAAGTCTACTTGAAATACATATACATTTTTTAATGGATATTTTTCACCCACTCAAACATACATTTTTCGCAACCATTATTTAAAGATAAATTAATCTAATTCTTTTTTTTTAATTCTGCAAACTGAATTGTTATGCAAAACACTTTCTATACCCAGATTTTAATTTTTGAGACAACTTCAAAACAGTAAAGAATGATGATAAAAAAGAAATTATAGTTTAACACTAGAACTCTAAATACCATATTTTACAACATTTAAAATGATACCCTATCATTTCCAGGTTAAATAAGTACACAATTTTCTTATTTCATCTACACAATAATCCAACAACATAGAATATTGCAATAAACCAATGAAATTTCTTTTTTCAGATATATCTGCTTTTTCTATTTTATTTTTAAAAAAACAAATTAAATATGACTGCATCCCATTACTCTTTTAAATATTCACACAATATTTTAACTTAGGGGAACAATAGCCACTTACCTCGACATAATCGCTGTTTCAGTACTTGAACACTTTTCAGATCAAGGCTCCATTCATCAGAAAATGAAGAAAAATACGACATCTGTTCGTTCATATCCCAACTCGGCAGGTGATGGTAAAACTCCATATGAAGAAGGTCTTGTTTTTTTTTCACTTGAAACTGCTGCAGGGCATTTCCCGGGATGCACGTGGTCATCAACTTGAAGATACACTGCAGGGTTCTATTTCCTTGTTAAAATTTTTCTTTCAAACTGAATGTCCACTAGAACCTTGTTCACAATTATGTAGTACGAACACCGATCAATTTGAAATATTTTGTTCATTTAAATTCTGCTCCATTGCATCGCACTTCTGACACCAGTGTAAACTCGTGAGTTCTTTTCCGACCGTGTTCGAATTGTGACAAGAAAATAATTGCAGACAGGATTTGGTCCCACTGTTTATTCCATACCTTTTATGGGACATTTCTTAAAATCAAGAATATATTGAGATGTTACAGGATTACGATACATCGTTCAGCCGTGTCTACTTTTCACGACACCGGCTTTTTTCGTCACCCTCTCTCTTCTCTCCCGTTCCGACCTTTTTCTCCTCCGTCGTTGCCAGATCCTTTTCTCTATATCGTCTCTCGTTCGACCTGTTGCCAGGTGCAGGCAGCTGTTCCTTACAGGCATTATTATGTCTTGTCTAATGCTCATCAGACACAGTATAAGTATAAGAATGAATAATCAAAATCTTTTTTGGAACATTTCATTGGCAAGGTAAATTTATCTCCTCATATGAATGGAAAGCACTTATTTTTGGTGAATACAGATATTTTAAGTAGTTAGTAAATCCTCTATTATTGAAAGTATCCTACAAAAAATTTCCGATTAGATTACTTTATAACGGCTTATAAAACCAAAACACTAGCTATGTTGTATGGGATGTATGATGCGTGCATGATAGGTGTTTAATGCGTTTCTCTCATTTGCATGGGGTTACTTTTCAATTCCTACTATTAGCTCACTCTCTCTATATACTTATATATTTATTTATCTTGTTTAAATTTTCAATCATCAATGAAATACTTTCTATTCATCCAATCAAGTTGAAATTCATTTTCTTAAACTTGTAGTGAATGACACTTGATGTTAATACAGTTTTTCAAGTATTAAATTATTAACTAAATGCAATTAAATTAATTACAGGTTTTAGACGCCAACTTAGAGTCGTCTCTATTGTTGTAACAATGTAACTGTTAAAACAAAAAGACAAAAGTTGGCATCGAAAACCTGTTTTTCAGCCAAACCGGGTGTGCATTGCTACAACAATGCAGAAAAATCATGCTCTTTTTTCAATTCCTATTATTAGTTCCCCTCTCCCTATATATATTTGTACATCCTATATTCCCAATTTTCCATCGTTAATAAAATGCTTTCTATTCATCCATTCAAAGTAGGAATTGACTTAATTTTTTTTATATTACTTATATTTGTTCAATTCTAACTATTAGGTCACTCTCTCCCTATATATATTTACCTTGATCACACTTTCGAACCTTAATAAAATACATTTTAACCCTTTATCTACCGCATTATGATTTACTGCAGTTTTCTCCATGCAATATTTTTTTTATTACTACATTGAACATTAAGGGATTTACATGAATAAAATACTCAACTTTGGAAAATATTATCCGTTGGAGCTAATTAATAATTTAACGATATTCAGCTGCAAAATTAATTATATAGATTGCTCAGTTAAAATAAATAGTCATTGTTTTCTAAGGTCTTCATTAACATTTTCTAAGGTCTTCATAACACTTAAAGTTTGACATTTTCTATTTTTTCGGGACAAAATTGCTAATCTTCACAATCCACTGAAAACGCTGTAAGCTGAAAATGCAATTTCTCCTGTAAAACTATTCGTCTTTTCCGCTAAATTACTCATCTTAGGACCCGTGCCACCATACATCTCGGAAGAGTGGATTTCGAAGAATATTCCTACTAACTATCATCAGAAAATTCGTAAAAATGGTTGTTCTATGTAATTTTAAAAAAGTGAGTGGTACTTATTAGTACCGTCAGTAGATAAAGGGTTAATACGCTCAATTGAGCTGAAATTTTATATACATGATTATTTTAGATGACAATACTGTAATTTAATTATAATTAATAAATTTAGATGATTAAAACCAATTATTCAAATAATTACAGATACAGCCACGTTGGTATCACTTATGGCAACTTAGCGCCCTTTTGGCGACTTGGGTCAAACTTTTAAGATTTTTTTTCCAACGTTTTAAAGCATTCAGTTGAACTGAAATTTTATATTTCGATTATTTTGTATGATAATGCGATATTTTAATGATAATTAATAGAGATTAATTGCCATATAATATTGGGATTCTGCCATATGCATCTACATATTTATATTAATTGCAATTATTTGATAAAAAGTAACTAAAATAAAATTTTTGTTTGTTGTTTCTTAGTAGGAATTGACTTTAAATGTTTTTTTAATATTACTTGTTTTTAAATCATGATTATTGCGTTCAAAAATTAATGTGTGATATTTCATTTAAAAGCATTAATGATATGTAAGTTTTAAGAAAAATTAACAGACTGTATAGTAATATAGATTAGGATAAATTTAACAAGCTTTTTTCAAAGCTCATTTATGATGAAAAATATAAGATGAAAATCAAAAGACTAATTCTAAAGCTGAACTCATACATATACTGGAAATAGATCGAATCGAATGAAATTGTTCATTTAAATTAGTGAGATTTTTAAGCTTTAGAGGGAGTTGAATTTTTGAAACTGAAATCATCAGAAATGTAACCAACATTATGAAATAGATAAATATAACGAAAATTTAGTTTAACTTGTATTTTCCATGAAATCCGGAGTATACTTTTCCGGCACTTTTAATACCAAAAATATGTTCCGGGTTTATGGTTGCGTGTCATACGCCGGGTTTAAAAATGAGAGCTTTAAAATTAAAAAAAAATAAGATGAGCATAAAAAAATTAAGACATCTTTATAGAACGGAATATTATTTATTTAAAATAAATGACATTTCTAATGAAATGAGAAGAGTTGTAGTCCTAGAAAATGTTATTTTTTTCTCAATCTTGGGGTAATATCTCGAAAAAATGACTTCAAAACACATTAGCATTGTACACGTATATTTCAGGTTGGTTCGTAAAAAAAGGGGGGGTGCGTTATACGATGAATTACCTAAAAATTAAAAAAAATGCAGCTTGAAAGTATGGGGGCGCGTTATCAATGAATTTTACAGTAATTTTAGTACATACAGAAACATATTTTATTTCTCCTTCTTTAGATACACCTAACTCTTTTTTTACACGGTCTATTTTCCTCACGATTTTGAAACAACGTGGTATACAAATTTAACGGATCTTTTTACTCGATTTTTTGTTACAGAATGAAATAAAATAAAATGGGGACTCATGCCGTATGGGTGCAGACTGTGGTGGTGTGATATCTATACAAACCAGTAATAACCTACATGCGATGACGATCGTTTTGGCATGGTGAATAAGATACTCGTTTTCGGAATGGAAGATGCCCAGTTCTAATATTTCTTTATTGGTGACCCTGGCCATGCAAAAGAACCGCAGCAATCATGGCGCCATCTATCCATCGCAAAGGCAAACAAACCCTTAGACACATGACACAACTAAGCCGTCACGCACGATGACGCAACCCTCAAAGCCGTCGCACTCAAAGTGACGCAACTGCTCACACGCTCGCCACGAATACGGTATCGTTCGTTCGCCTATTCACCGAATAACTGGTAAGAGGGTAGTGTGGTGGTATGATATCTATATAAAGCAGTAATGGCCTACATGCGATGAAGATGGTTTTGGCATGGTGGCTAGGATACTCGTTTTCGGAACGCAAGGTGCCCAGCTCGAATCTTACTTCAAGGGTGGTTTAAACAATTTTATAAGAGTTTATGTTAATATATAAAGAAGTTGAAGAAGTTCAGCTATTAACTGCAGATTTAATTCGCAAGAGCTTGAAATCCGCATCAAGTATGGAATAAAATTTTACTACTTATGACCCTTTCATTGGGCGTGCAATAATATTTCTACGTAATTTTGTGTAACAGGATGTCAAGAATTATAAAGTCAACTTGAGAAACCAAAATGCATCCACTAATAAAATTTTTTAGCAATAAAAGCAGAGGCTGTTAGTAACGAACACAGTTCCTTATTCGAATCAAAACCGACAGTTGTGCTGGAAATATTTGACATATTTACTGATGATAGCATTTTTAATCCAGTTCGTAATAAACGTGCAACCTTGTTATCAAATATTCATAAATAGTTGTTAGTAGTTTTATTCCTAATTTCAAATTGAATTTTTTTGTATGTTGTATGTACTTATAGATTAAATTTTCACGATACACTAATTAAAAAAATTTTTGTAGCAAAAATGTATTTTTTTTTTGCTTTATAAATATGTAACATGAATTTTATTTTTCCTATTTTGCACAGTTTATTGCGAAAATATTTTGATAATTTTCATCCTACACGATTTTTTAAAATTGCGGAACATTTCCCCAAATTTAACATATGTCGCGTGTATTTTTTACACGGTTTTCTAAGAAACGTATCTACTGTGTAAACAAGGAGTTAGGTCTACATTTGTTAACATTTTTAGTAATAGTTTTGATGATTTGAAAGATATTCTTAAGATTTTTAATAATGATAAAAAAGAAAACTTGACACATTTACTGTACAACCAATTTTATCAAGTATTCTTCTCCAAAATTTTCTTTCTTGGTATACTTAAAGGCCCATTAAAAAATCGTAAATTGGGGAAATAAAACAAGAAAAATACCGTATAGAATATTTTCGTACAAAAATTTGAATCTTTTTTACGTCATACAAATTTGATGAAAAAAAAAACGAAAGTAAAAATGATTTTGAAACACAAAAGTCTAAAGTTAAATAAGCGTATGCAAATAGAGAACTGTCATCTGTTATTTTGACAGCAGCTTTGTAAAATACAGGAATTTCTCAAAGAAAGTGTTCAAGGGAAAAAAATGTAAAACTAAAAAGTCTGACCTTTTCTGACATTTGAAGAAGTACCTAAATCTTCTTAAGCATTCATGCGTTCTATTTTGTCTAGAAATTCTGAAGCGAAATAACACTTTTTATTTGAGACTTCGTGAAGCGTATGACTTTTTTTCCATCCTCCACAATAATACTCGAAGCAAGGAAGCATTTTTTTCGAAATTATTTATTCGATAATTTTTGACTTAGTACTCGAAGTGTGCATGGATCACATTAGTCGAAAATTATTTGTGACCCAATATTCAATCATAATTTCCATCGCCCCCCCCACTCCTCCAAACAAATATCAATGCATTCAATTTAATAATACTATACTTTAACGCTGATGCTACAATACGACTTTAACCTCTTAAGTGCCATCGGCGTATCTATACAACTCGCTCAACCGGCACGTTAAATGCCGCGGACGCATATATACGTCTTTCCGAAGTACAATCTTTTTGTGCACTGCTAGCCATAAAATTTTTCCGAAGGTTTTGGAATGCAATAAAAGGACTTCGGCAGTGTTTTCGAAGGATTTCCTGGTTATGTTTCTCCACCCTAACACCCTCCCAATACATTTTAAACGTTCCCCTACGTGGAAACCGGATCCATTGGGGGTTGCGAATCGCATAACTTTCAATCGCCAGTGAAGGGATTATATATAAACCATGCAAATTCTCAAGATATTTCTTAATTTTTGAATATAATTTTATATGTGACAAGCTAATGGGGGTCACTTGTAATTATTATATTTTTTCTTAACTTAGTATTGTTAAAATAATTATAAAACACATTGTGCAGTACTGATATATTTATAAGTGTATTACATCAGTGTAACTTTTAATTTTGTTTTTATTATACCAGAATGTATTTTTTTGTTTAGTTTCAGTAATTTTTTTTTCTTAAATAATATTTTGTTTTCGATTTTTTAACATGCTCGCGCCCCCCTCGTACAGTTATCGCGCCCCCACAGTTTGAGAAACGCTGGGATAAACCAAATAAAAGTGTGAAGCTTTGACTTAAATTTGAATAAAAATCACATCAGAACTTAGAATATTTGTTGGCGGAAAAACTTATCCTCAGCCATTATCAAGTGATGATGATGATATCTTAATTCTGTATTAGTATTTACTTTCTTACTTTCTGTATTTGTACCTCCAAAAAAATAAATATAAATCTCAGAGTTTTAATCCTATAGATCATGGGTGGTGAATCTGTATGGATCAACGTGCCATTTTTTTTTCAAAGAAGTGTCTAATGGCGTATAGACGTGCCGTCAAATTATTTTGACTTGTGATTATTGGGAAAATAGTAAAACTAGATAAGAATAAGACAACACTATATTTAACACGAAAACATATAATTGCGCTATATAGTTATAAATATTTTAGTTATTCATGTAGTTCAACTTTTAAAGTTATATTAGTGTGACTATACTGTTGTCACAGAAAGGATGGCAAATAACTTATATTAGATTTGTAAGATGTTACTTTTTGTAGAATACATGGTAAATTTGAGGCCTCTGCCAAACGGTTTCATTGCAATTAATTATTTTTGCTGTGTTTCACTTTTTGACAAGAGAGTTTGTGATTTTTAAAATAACGTTTTACAGACGAGATGATCTGCACACCATTATTCCAGAACATAAACCCACATACCGCTTGGTCGACTTTGCTAATCATGTCATGTTTCTCGGTCCACCAAATTTGAAATTCTTTGTTGCACTTACTAACTTGCACTTTTTGTTCTTTTGCTGAACTAGACATGTTAAACAACAGTCAGAAATCGTAAATATAACACAGGTAAACTTTAACAGATGTATCAATGAAATTGATTGTGCTATGCGTAGACAAACTTTACATCATAAGCAATTGTAGTCTTGTAACTAAAGCAAGACAATAAACAAGCGAGTGTTCTCCCCGATCACTCGCGTTTGTTCGAAATACTTTATAGTGAACTTTGAAATTTTGCAAAATAAAATGCAAAGCACTTTGATCCCTGAGGTGCCAAAAATATTATGTCGCGTGCCATAATTGGCACGCGCGCCACTGTTTCGCCAGCCCTGGTACAGATTAAATACGCGATTACGTCCTCAAGGTGCCTGAGGAATACTTCCTTTCTTCCAAAAAGCTCTCCCTTTCTGGGAAGCATGAGTGAAGCACCCCAAGGATGTTTTTAGAAATCTTTTTCATTATTTACCTCCCAAGCTGCCGACTCCAATGCAGGGTTTTTTCTTCCTTTATCACCTCTGCATTTCATTTACAATTATACAATTATAAAAATGATTTGCATGATTCAATACATTTAAGAGTGTTTGTGGTAATATCAATTAAAACAACTCAATTAACAAAAGCAGAAATTGTTTCTTATTTGTTGGGTGCACAGCTCAATTAAATCTATATTTGTTGCATTATTAAATTCAATAATTATTCAGTCAATCAATCATTAAAAGGAAACAACTGTTTGTAGTAGATATTCGTATGCTCAAATACATGTCCAAAAATAATGTTGTGTGAGTAAGCGTCTCAGTAGCAGTTCGAACTTCAACCTACATCTCACGGTTCTAGTTGGTTTAACGTAAAGTGATTCGTTTTACACAGTGGTGAACACAGGAATTTTTCAGGAAGGGGTATCTAGGGACGGATGTCCACCATTCACGTATATTGTTTTGATTTCGTCGATTTTCGGGGAAAATAAACAGTAACAAATTACTTATTCAACAAATAGTTAGCTTTATATACTAAAATTAATTTTATTAATAACAAATAATTTATTAAATTTTACGTACTAGATACATATGAGTATAATCAATTGGAAAAAAATCAAGGATTGGGGGGAAGACTGAACTCGATTCCCCCCCGCTTTTGTGTGCTCCACTGGTTTTACATGATACTTTCTCTGATGCGAGCTTCGAATCTGATACTTTGTACCTTCAACTGTTATTCGATTAAGGAAGTGTCAATAAGGACTACACAAATTTTAATTTTACATAATTTCCCAATAATGGCAGCTGATCTGAACTTATAAATGGGTAAACTATTCTACTATATGTTTATCTCTATTTCACTATTGGTTAAAGCTTTGACGTTTCAAAATGCATGAATAATGAAATCATTACATAAAGAATTAATTGGCACATTGTAATGACAATTACAATGTTTTTAAAAACAAAACTCATGTATTTGAGAAAGCACAAGAGCGATATGCCATCTGGATTACTTGCCTTGACGCAGATCAAGGTTATTCTATATATTGTATTCAATTATGCAAGTGCTATTGCCAACGAATATCGTAATTTTTAACCCAATCAAACGAAAAGGACAAACCTAAGCTAGTACCTTCCTCTTTAAATCTTCATATGAAGTAAAGGTTTTGAGTCTCTGTGTTGTATTTAACTTACTGTAACCTTCGCTAAAAGCCTTTTTTTCATCAGAAGGTAATAGATTTAAGGGGAATTGCAAACCTTTCTTAGCTGTTAACCTTAATTAGCTGTTTTCGATGTACCTTTTCTCAAAATCTGTTATATGTACATAATTGAAATTTTTCCAACAATAAAAATATATCTTTCTCATTATACTGAAATGAGCTTTTAGCTAATTTTGAACTTTTTAATAATTTATGAAATATTTTATCAAATATTGCGAAATTTGACCCACTTTTACATAAAAATTTTGTAAAAAGTAAATTTTTGAGTTTTTTACAAAAGGCTCATTTTAGTATATATTAACCATCATTATAAATATATCATTAAAAATTTACATACCTGTGATCAGTAGCTTCTCGGAAAAGGTACATCAAACATCAAAATTTACATTTTGAGATAAATTGATTTTAATGCATACAGTGAGACTTCTAATCGGCCAGGAAATAAAAAAATAACATGCTCAATCTACACTATTAAATTCGTACGTAAACAAACGTATCTATGCGACTATCTATCTATGGGACCTTATATTCTCACGAACCGCACGACGCAGAATAACTCGCCAAAAGTACCAAAAAAATATGAATAATCCGAGGAATCCGGTTTGACCATTTATATTCCGATATTCCAATTAAGTAAAAAGATAATAATTAAAAACCTTAGAACGCATAATTAGGGCCATTTTTCACCACCAGGCCCAAGTTCAAAATCTCGGAACTTGTTTTTTTTCCAGATGTTTTAAAAACGCGATCTAATTTTTTTCATGAGACTCTGAGAAAAAATAATTACAGAATCGGAAAGATCATTTACCTCGCCACGATACGGTATAATTTATTTTCTAAAAAAATTATATTTTCTATTTTTTACGATTTTTTAAAATGAGTCAAAATAGATACGTTTTTATTAAACTGATTTCTAAATCGTTCCGCTTGCATTTTCTTTCGCGCTAATGAAAAAATATTTTAAATTAAAAAGTTCATACTTTTCTCTTTTAGAATTAATCATTTAAAAAATTAATTGTGTTTTTTAAAACGCACATGTTAAAAACACATCTTTTTTTAAAAAACACAAAAAAACAAAAACTGTTTTTTTACAATTTTTCAAAAAATACTCAAAATGTTATTTAAATACTTAATAGCTTCTTTATTTATAAAAATAATCTCACGAAACTGTTTAAAACGATATTATACGTAATTTGTTCAAAGATTGATAAAATGTCTGAAAAATTACGGTTTTTTTTTTTTTTTAAATTTGTTTTTCATATTTTTCCTTTTTTGCGAGAAATATTTAAGCATTATTTTTGTTACATTTTTTTGTATAAAAAATTGCCGGTGTTTGCAATCGATATAAGAAGTTTGAAGGCTCTAACTTAAAAATGAAGCCCCCGAAAAAAAAATTAAATCTTTAACAAGCATTTTCACAATAGGAATATAACTCTTCCTTTTATTTTGAAGGTCTTTTCACTTCTTTTTCCCGACGATCTCACGGCGCGATTGTTTAACGTGCTTCACTACTAATTGTTGGACCAGAGTTTGATTTTGTAATTATAAAAATTTCTACTGTTTTCAACATACAATTATTTTTAAAAAGGTACAGTGAGTGAGGGAGTGAATATTGAAGCCCCACTGTTCACTTACTCGAAAGCTCTGATAGCCAGAGGGGAAAGGGAATTTCCTAGACAATATGTTATGCATTTAAAAATTTTCGTGCAACGCCGGGGGGAAATAAACCTGTCTGACGAAGAAAAGAAGCGAAAAAATTCCGAAACAGGGCATTTTAAGTTATAAACTCGGTAAAAGCCCGAGCAACGCAAGGCTAAGCGGAGGAGGGGTGGGGTTGGGGGTTGGAAGTCATTTTAAAAAAGAGTATTAGAAGTGGTCATTTTGTGAAGGAAAGGGAAAATTTCTTAAAGTAGAGAAAGCCCGTGCAACGCCGGGCCATGCAGCTAGTTTACACTAAAAGATGCATGTTTTGGTTTATATCAGACGTTCAAATTTAAGCAAAAACGAAGTACTTTGTTAACATCTTTCGTAATTCAAATGGGCGTGGCCCCGTTTCAACGATTATTTAAAAATAGATTTTAAGGGCTTCTAATTACCCTAGATGTTAAAGTAAGACATTTTTAGAAAGGTTAAAATCTATACAATTTAAAAATGTAAAAATCTTTAATTGTCAAAAAAAATTAGATTTTAGCTTTCTAACACCTATAAAGCATAAATACACAAATTCAAAAAGAAAACAATAGATTGCTATCAAAAAATCATCCAAATTACAAATTTAATAGGTAGCCCACTAGATATTATGTATGATCAGTACAATATGTCCCAAGAGGACGAAATGTCGTGAATTGACATCAATTAACTAACCAACCATCCTATATTATATCATCATATTACCAGAAATAGGTTCATAATACAACCACAATATCCCTACATATGTATATTGCTTAATCTAAATTCATTAGCTGAAAATCGTAATGCAATTGTAACGTACAAAATTCACAGTCGTTAAGAAAAAAATCAACTTTTAAGTGAATTAAAGTATTTTAAAATTTTGAAGTATTCAGTTGTGTGTAATTTTTTACACACCTTGCTTGGACATTTTTTGTACAAACTAAATTTTGTTCGTTTGGAGAAATAATTTCTAGCTATACATCGTTAGGTTTTGATATTAATGTGTTGCAAACAATATATTTTATAACTACTTAGAAAAGGTTGGTCGGTTCTTATGTGTTTTCTTGTGTTTTTGGACCATATCTCTGGCAAAAAAAGTGTGACCTTGTTTAGAAATGACCAACGTCTAGAATTTATAAATTTTATATCCTTATTTTACATAAACATGGATTAAATTCTTCTTGCGGATTCTTAGATAATGAGGAAACATTTTTTGGCAGCTTAGTTTATTTTCATTTATGTTGTAATGAAGATGAGACATTGTAAATAATCATGAATGAATTTTTAAAAATAGAAGCTAAGGAAAATCAGTGCTTGCACATCACCGATGACATCTGTAAATCTTCGACTATCAAACTGAACAGTTTTCAAAATAATTCCCTTTAATAATTATTTATAATCTCCCTTGCATATTTTTCTACTGCCAATAATTTCAGATCAAAAGATAAATACTAAAACGTCACTAATTATTTTTAAAGAATATATATTGCATAATATGGCTGGAAAATTTTAAATTATGTTCAAATCCCTGTTCCTTGTTTCATGGTCCTGAGAATAAGATATTCAAGCATCGATTCAATTAAGCCCATGACGATCCAACTTGTGAAATCCATCTCCACGAATGCAGTTATATGAATCAGCATCCGAAAATCTGCTAATGTTGTTTTACATAAGAGATGAGATTTTATGAGTTACATTTAATTGGGCTTTAAAGATCTTCAAATTCCATAGTGTAGAAATAAGAATAAAAAGATCTAAAAACTCAATCGTCTTGCTGGAAATCTAATCAAAGTTTCTCTCTCTCTCTCAACAAACAAGGTCCGCCATACAATAGCTTATTTTATTACTCACTATCGACGTCAACACAAAAACCAGCCGATAATACAGGGTGATTCCTAAAGAAGTACACATTTTCAATGCACAATAAATCAAAGGCAATTTAAGTTGTTATAACGGGTGTTTCTAAAAGAATATCGGAGTTTTAATGATTTATAGTATTTATTATATGTATATAACTTACCAGTAAAATTCATACATTGAATGAAAGAGTGAATCAGTTTTACCTACAAGCTTACACATGTTCAATGTGAGCCCTATTTGTCACACGGCACACATCAAGTCAATAGGCGAGCTCATCCCAAACTTTGTTCAGTGTTTGGGGTAATTCTTGCAACAGTTGATTCAATCCTGTGTCTGTCAGGTCAGCTGGTAGCGGAGATACGTACACACAATCGTAAAGGTGCCTGACTAGTGCAAAAGTGTCAATTTTGATGAAAATGACGAATTTATTTTACTCTTAATTTAATATAATTGAATTTTCTGTTTTCTAAAAATACCTTACTTTTGTTTGTACTTCAATTATTTACGAAGTTATAACAGTTTTTATGTCAAGAAAGAGCAGCAAAAAAGTAACCGGAAGTTAGATATCGAAACCGGAAGTGTTTGCATTTCAATACTTTTTTTTCACTTTTTTGGTGTTTACGAATTTATTTAAAAAATTATTAACTTAGGTAAGGCATTGACGGGATATGGTGATATTTTTTAAAAAATAATTTATTAGTTTTAAGTGGAATTTGGCAAATAAATTCGTAACATTTTTATCATTTTTCGATTTTCTTATGCCCTTGCTTCTCGATATTTTGTTTCATATTTAACTTTTTTTATACATATTTGATAGAAAACTGTGCTCTTAAAAACAAAATATTAATTAATTAGGCCTAAAGCAAGGTCTGACAGGTCTAAGGAATTTGATTCATCATTGGTGCTAGCAGTAATGAGAATGTTGACACAGAGCTAATCCCAATAATACTTAGTCAGCTGGTGACAAAAGGTTGAAATCTATTAATTCAAAATTTACCCAGAAAGCCTTTTTCAGTAACATTTTACGGAGTATTTTACTTAAAGATATAATTATTAAACTTGAAACATTTCGCTTAAGTGCATTATTAACGTTAATTCCTTTTAATTTGTGATATATAGATTTATTATCATTATATATATATATATATATATATATATATATATATATATATATATATATATATATATATATATATATATATATAGTGGAATTCTCTACAAACAAGAGATAAACATTCATCAATCACATTCGAAAAAAAAACACTGAGACAGTAAAGTGATCATACAATGAAGGACACTAGATTAAAAATTATAAAATGGATGCTGCAGTATTATAAATATTGCTGACTTAGGACAGCTAATATATAAAATAATTAATATAAAATTGGGGTTGAACATGTTTTTTGGCCAGCTAACCTTCCCCCTTTATGTAAATAATACTGAGCAAAAATCTATTGAAAGTAATGGATATGAATATCTAAATCCATTACAAAATAGAGGTAACTTACCTAAAAATTGCACTTGAAAATGCAGAGCCCACGCTGAATCTGAGAGCAATAAAAAGTTATTGCCAGATTCGGGACCCTAATGCAGATTCAAAGCATCTGAATGGCTGAAATGTAGCACTTGACAAAAGTATAAAAATAATAGAAACCAAAATTAATAAATGATCTACAAAATACCATATATATATATATATATATATATATATATATATATATATATATATACATATTATTAAAAATACATATAACTCCCTTCCTAAGATCTTGTACATGGATTTGTAAAATTTGATCTGGAACGCATTTTTACTTCTGTGGGACACCCTTTAGAATATAAAAAATTTTTTCGGGAAAAAAAAGCTGCATAGAAAACAAAATTACTAAGGATGAAAAAAAGTCAACGTGTATTCATATGGAGGTTTTAAAAACTATTCTTTATATGTTTTTCATTATAATTTCTTTTAACCTTTGTGATAAGTAATATTTTTTAAAAGGAATTTTCGGGAATATTTATATACAAAATAACACACACACACATTAATATATTTTATATTACATATTTCTTATGCTCTAAGATACTTAGTGGAAGTATGTACCTATTTTTCCATGTAAAAATATTATTTTTAATGTAATAAAGATTTTCTAGTGTGTTTTTTATATCTCTAATTTGTATTAAAAAACCTAGACATTCAGACATTAAGAAAAGCTTTTTTGACTCTATAAAATTTGTAACAAAATTAAAAAAAGAACTTGTGTGTGTGTGTGTGTGAAACAAATATATAATACTGATATGAGCTTGTAAAAAGTTTATTTTTCTGATATAAAGATGTTTTAGGTTGTTTTAGCTGCATAATTTTTTTAAGATTTAGATTTTAAATCTTTAAATGCGTTTTTCTCCGAAACAGATTTTTCCACATTTTATCGCATGGCAAACATGATATCTCAAAAAGTTCTTGCGATAATTGCATGCAATTTAGCATCATTGCTTATAATTATAGTATGCATGTTGTGCACTAGAATATAAGAGAAAACAATATATTTACCTTTATTATTGCTTTTCTTTGTGATAACTGAAACATTTTTGAAAAATTTTCCTTTTGTGCAACACTTTTTGACCCCTAATTTTGTGATAAATTGAAATTATTGAAAGATGATAGAGCAAAATAAGCGCAAACGCTTTCTGAATAAAAATCAAAGAGCTTTATTTTATCTTATGCATTACAATTTATTTTACAGTGCTTGCCGTGATGTGCAAAAAATGCCTAATTTTGTCCATTTTCTTACAAAAATATATTCAAATTTTTTCTTTGTTATTTTTATAAGTTTTCAGTTATAATCAAACAAAAAATGAGTTTACAAATGAACTTTCAGCATTATTTCAAAAAAATGTTTCCGCAACTAGTCAGGCATCTTAATGACCCCTCCCCCTCAGATAAAAATCACATGGCGTCAGATCGGGTGAACGTGGAGGTCATGCGGAACAAACTTTATCGTGAAACCCTTTGCAAAAAATCCATCGGTGAAGTACAGTGATTTCCAACCAATCGCGTACCGAGAGATGCCAGTGAGGCGGTGCACCATCTTTCTGCCAAATTAAGTTATCTGGCTCACTGTCTTTCATTTGAGGAAATAGCCAAAGTTGTAAAGTATCAAAGTAGGCAAAACGCTTTCTGTTCACTAGTCACCAATTTTCTACTAGCGCGCTGATCGGCGGGGAAGGGGGAAATTAACATGTTTCACGCGCATGCGCCCACATACCAACAAACAAAACTGTTTCAGCAAGTCTTTCATTCGATGTACACTAATAAGATAAATCTAATAAATACTATAAAGCTTTAAAACTCCCATATACATTCATTTATAACACCCTGAAAACTTGTAACATAATTAATGAGATTTTCAAAGTTTTGTTAGAGACCGTCACGGATATTTTATGTGTGAAACCTTGGTCGCACAACGCACATTGAGCTAGCAATCCATTTCCGCCCAAATGCGTGTTAAGGTATCTGAATTAAGACCACCTATATCGGTTGCGATACTCTGTTTCAGCTCTTCTGTTTCAACAGGAAGGAAAGCGACGAATACCTTGTCATTTAAGTACCCCACGGAAAGAAATCACAAAGTGTTAAGTCAGGACTTCGGGGTGGTCATTGGATAAGTGGCATGATGTAGTCAGCGATTTGCCCAATCCATCGGTGAGGAAAATGTTCATTGAGACAATCTCGCACTTTATCACACACACGCATGACACGTATGCTCTCGTCTAAATCACTTCTTTCAGGTGCGAGATACAAATTTTAAGAGTACATCTATATATCGGTTCGCTGAGGTGGTGTGTGTTATTGATTGTTACTGTGTTTAACAGCATCTGGAAAGTATATACTTCTTTAGGAATCACCCTGTATTTAGTGTAATAATATGCATCTCTAGAAAGAGGGTTCAAACAGTTCTTTCATAGCATCAGGTGGTGCTTTTAAAATTGAAGTATAATTCAGATGCCACTTTCGTTTTTTGTTTGATTCAGAATTTTGGGACACAAAAACGTTGGCTAAAATATAGATTTAAAAGGTTTTTGTAATAAAATATCTTTATTTTCCAAACATAGTTTTACATCTTAATACGATTGTTTAATCGTTTTAAAAATTTAGAGACATTTATAAATATATCCAGAGAAAAATTTCTAAATTGGTACCCATTTTTTTGTAATAGTTATTTACAATAAAAATATACTTTCAGTATTTAAATACATCACAAGTGAATCGTAAATTAAGGACTTTTTTATTACTAAATGTATTTTTGGAAACTAAGTTTTTTAAATTTATTTTCTGCATTATGTTAAGACTTTGGTATAGGCATTGGTGTATTGATTTCGAATTCCAAAGTTTGTTACGAACATGAGCTCTTCATTCATCGATTTGTGAATATGCAACATCGATACGTCACATTAATATTTAAAATACATTTCAGTTTAGCTTTGCATATCTTAATCATAAAGAAACTACATAAAACCGAAAATATTTAATAAAACAATTTAATATTTCATCTGAAATATTTATCCACCCACTTTTTTAAACTTGCGCAGTTAGTAAACGTATCTTAGCATGACAAAAATCATAGAAACCAATAATAACTGTCTGCAATAACCTTCGAATAATGCAAAAATATTAAGCGGATTAACAGCTAATTCCTATGTTTCAGTTAACTCACTGTAAAAACACGGGAAAAATTATTTTCGAAAATAACCAGCTGTTTAACTTTCGGAAAGCTTAAGTTGAGGTGAGTAATCCCACGGAGCAAGATAAACATGCCTAACAGTTTTCTGGAACTGATCCCTTTTGCTCTCAGGCAAATCAGGAAGATCGGAGGTTCCGGGAAGTTATTGACGTTTTTAGGGGGACAGCCTGCGTGGATTTGTTGATTTTGTCGACATTTTCGCAGATGTTACACATAAACTAAGGTCTGGATCAATTATATTGGAGTGCATTTTCTTTCAAGGTTTAAGGGACCATTCGCTTAAGTTACAGAGTATCTTCTTTAAGTAAACCAACTTGAACCTAAGTCCATTAAGTGGTAAAAGAAAATTTATTATTCAGATTTTACTATTTTTAGAACTAGTGGTTCCTTTTTTGTTTCATGATTCTGTTGAATCAGCAGATATCGGTGATTTTATTGGTGACTGAATGTTGGTTTGAAAATTTCAAAAATATTATCCTGAACTTTTATTTAATCTTATACTGCAAAGTTTGCACATTTTTAGCAGGAAGAAAACCAGTAAAAAAATTCAAGTAACTGTGCACGTGGGAATATTTGAAAATAATTTATATTCATTTCACTGACGGAACTACTGCTGAGAAGGCACTGTATCAATATTCCTTGGGGCCCCTTTTTGGACGTCTTAATGTTTTACGACTTTTTTCATTACTTACGTATTATCGCAACCTATAGGCGACATTATATGAAACGAAGCACTTGATTACCAATTAAGTACATGCAACACATGCGAAATTGAGGTTGCCAACTTGGCAAGTTATCTTGAACTTTGGAGATTGTTGCGATAATATGCAAGTACAATTTTTCTTGCCCATGTGTGGGAATCCCCCTGGGTTCCACCCTGGACACCAAGATTGAATAGAGGCAAAGAATTACCAGACGACATTTTTACAATAATAAATTATATTTATTCACTTGAAACAATTATAAACCTTCTAAGTAGAAAAACGAATCAATATGTCTACGTCAATGGGATTGAACTTTACTATTAATATAAATCACGAAACATGATACTAATAAACTATTAAACTCAATATCGAACGGGTTTACTGGAATAAGAGGACCAAGAGATATACGCAATTTGAATTACTAGCAATCATTAACTTTCCACTAACTCTATTATATATTTACTCTTATGATCCGATAATTGAAATTTAAATATCACCTGACTTTTATTACTTCACTCCTTTCCAGTCGGCTCAAACTTTCCGAATGTAGATCGCTGCCTGATAATCAGCCAGAAACTTATCACACAATCATTTGAATCTTCTTAGAACTACGTCAATGTATTTCTGTGCTCAATAGCCTTATCTTGCTAACTTACAACGCTCTCCTTAAATATTTTGATTTATTTTCATTTCCCGTTTTCTCCTTTTATAGCTGGTTGGAAATATACGCGAATTTACAATCGCCTAAAACGCCCAAGAGTATCAGTGATAAAGTGCCGTACAGATTCGTCACACATGTTAGATGTCCTGTATTATTGATATGACTGATACGATGGTGGCTACGTCCCTAGTTCATTTTTTCGTTCTTTGTTTTTTCTGAAATTAAAATATTAGAAGTTTTTTAACAAATTAATTACATGAAGAAGACTGGTAGTAATTTATTCATGGTTCAAAATTAAGAAATCCAAAGCCAATAGCTCTCTTTTTACTATGAGAGTAACATTAATAAGTTACTAACAAATTAATAAACCTACTTGTTTGATAACTGAAGATAATTATACAATTTTATATTACCTATATTTGAAAAATTAACATGGCTTTTCAGTAATGTCTCAGTTTAAAACTGACAACAGCTGAACTTTCAAAAAATTAACATGTTTGCATATTAAATAAAAAAAAAACTTCTCGCTAAAAATGAGCAAGAATAAGTACAATGCTGTCCATTGAAAATGCATATTAGAAAATAACAAAACTTTGCTTATTGTTCTAATAAACCATAGGTGGAAGCATACATGGTTCAATTTATTGGAAATTTTGTGTTATACAGATGGTATTAAAGTTCTTCATCGTTTTGCTTACTTAACGAATACATTGCTTCTCATCACCTTCAGTTGGAGATTTTTATATTTTTATAGCAAGGGTATCTCTTGCAGTTGCATCAATAAGGTTCAGGTTATTAGTAATATAAACTTTAGGTTATTCGTAAGTATATTCGTATTGGGTAACTTTTAAGCCATTCGTGATATAAGTCATACCATTCGAATGCATTGAAAAACATTCGTATAGCCTCTTAATTTAAAAAGGACTAGAATTTATAAAACGAAAAATCTATTTATTTTTACGTTTCCTTAACTCCTCTCGGAAGTTGTTTTCTGTAAAACCTGTTCTTAGGGGACTTCTATTCAACCAATGAAAAGCATTCTTGCCAAATTTCAAATTTGTGAATCGAATAGTTCAAAAACTGATAAACTTTTTATCTGCAGGGTGTCCCCGAATGCCATATACAAACTTGCAGAGGAGGTAGAGAACATCCTAAAGAGTCATAATTACAAGGAAAGCATGAGGGAAAATGTAACCCTAACGCAGTGCTTTTCAAAGTTGCAATACTCGCGACCCAATTTTCAATCATAATTTTCATCGTGCCCCCCATACAATAGTAATGTACTGAATTCAATAATGCTATACTTTGACGCTAAACTACGATACGACTTTAACCTCTTAAGCACCCGCCGAGAATATAAACAACTCGCTAAGCCAAAGTCTTTATTTCTCCAGACGTATATATACGTCTTCCCGAAGTACGATCTTTTCTGTGCACCGATATCCGTAAAATTATTCCAAGACTTAGGAATGCATTAAAATGACCATGACAATGTTTGCAAAGGATTTACCTATTCCGGATTATTTTTGCTCCTTTATTCCTCCCCTCTCCCCCACTACATCACATACGCATGCCTGCATGGAAAACGGTTAGCAATTGGAAGCGAATCGCGAAACTTGTGATCGGCCGTATAAAAATGATCAAGATATAAATTGTAAACCTTACAAAAATTATCCAGATAAATGCTAACTTTTGTTATAAATTATGTATATGACAAACCTATGCGATCACTGGTAATTAATAAACTTGTTTTTAACATAGAATTGTTACATTAATTATAAAATACATTGTGTAGCACTGATATATTTATAAGTATAATACATCAGTGTAAATGTGTATTTCATCTTTTTGTGTCAGAATGTATTTTGTTTGTTTACTTTCTGTAAATATTTTTTTTTAAAAATAATCTTTTTCTCTTGAGACTTTTCAATATGCTCGCGCCCTACAGTTTGAGAAACACTGCCCCAAGGAGATAAAGAGACATAAGGATAGTAAGGTCACTATGTAGAATGTAGAGTAAAACACTTTTTATTACAAAAACAAAAAAACAATAATAAATTAAAAATATGACACTAAAGCATCCCAGGAGGTGTTTGAAATTGTTGCCACTGTGGTATGTATGTACGCACGACACCGACTTGACATGGATTGACGGACATGTTCGAAAATACCGGGTATTTCACGGATCGTAGCAGAAGCGATGGATATTCATGCCATTAGGTCCATTTCAGAATTGACGGGCGTGTTGCCAATCGTTGCTTTGAAAGATCTATGTTTCGCAAGATTCTGATGCACCCGAGCGTAAGTTTGATGATTCAGTTGCAGCCTCGTTGGATATATTTCCCCACGCAACCGAACAGCAACATTTCCACTTCAGTTGGCTGGGTCGTAGATTAATTGGATATCCGCCAACTCGGCGCTCGTTTAGCGATTCATGTTCATCGTACTTTGTTCAAGTCTGAAATGAGGAAACCACATGTGTTCTGACCTTGCGAGATCAAGTAAAGCGCCACCTATCACTTTTCTGTGTAATTATGGCTCCTCACGATGTTCTCTATATCCCCTTCAAGTACGGACACGGTATTCAGAGACACACTGTATAATCCCACGCAATCCAAATTTGGGAGTTGGTTTCCTTTCAATCCGATCCTAGCGAATGTCTACTCAAGAAAAGAAACCTGCTAGTCCAATTTCAAATCTGCAGGTTTGATATCTTGGGAGATTTTGTGATGAGAGTAAGAGAGAGAGTATCAGTGGTTTTCCTTCTTTCTATACAGAAAAATTGAGGGATAGTATTTGAATATGTATGGAGATTGGTTTGAAGAAAAAAATAAAATTTAATATAATTTATGCTGCTCCGTACAGTTCTAAAAGTATTTTCAACAGCTGATTAGATCCCTGTTAAAGTTAAATAAAAATAAAAAAAAATAAAATTTGATCATATTGCTAATGAATTTCTAAAAATTTAAAATCTGTTACATGCAACATTTTTCACTTTATTTTTGATTAATAGAAATGGGAACTATTTTAAACTTCTCAGCTGAACTGAAACAATTTAAAATGGTGTCTACAGTGCAATACCATAAGGTAGGTATCCGTAGAAATCTACGAGATAATTTAAAATCGCAAACAGTAAAAATATATAAAAAAACTGAAAAAAGAAAAGGTTAGTATTCATTTCGAAGGAAAATGTAGCTTGGAAAAATAGCCGGGAGAAACAACGTTTTAATCAAGAGTTGTATGTTGATAGGAAAAAAGGTTGATTAATGAATTCCCTCCAAACCCAAATATTGGATTTCACGTCATTTCGTTAAACAAAAGAAATCGATTAGCAACTTGAATGAGTTCTTTGATTTAGCCTAACAGTTCAAGCCTTGTATTTTTAAATGCGTGAAAGCAGCTTCCGTTGGAGATTGATTTTTACCTCAGTTTCTGAAATGCCAGGTTTTAATCTATGTTAATAGATGAGAATGGATGATGGAGCTTTTTGGAGTGGTTAAAAAATGGCTTTGAAGAATTTGGATCATTCTATGGATTTTTATTCTTCACTGCGTCTTAAATATTTTTTTAATTGAAGAATTCAAATTCAAAGAGCTGCCTGATAATATCTAATTTTCTTAGGTATTTAACACGCACTGGAAATGGGAATTTTTTCAAATTTTACACTAGAATGTCCGTCGGTCTGTCGGAGCCTGTTTACTTTGTTCTTTCGACATTATTGCAAGGAATATGAAAATTTCTTGTGACTTTCAATAATTTTTTCTTTTGGTTATACAGAAAGCGTTTTGTGGTTTTAGATTAAATAGGAGGGATTTTCCAACTAAATATACCTAGAACGTCCGCTGGTGTCATTTCGACACCAAGGCAATTTATCATTACAAAAATCTGTCATTCAACAAAATATTATCCACTAATTAGGCACCATTGTTAAAACAAACTTCTCAAAGTCCTATGACACATTTTTTTTTACCTTGAATACAGTGTTATTGAGTTCACAGTGAAAATGAATCAATTATACTAAAACTGTTGTGTCTGTTTCGTTGCCTATTATTAGCTTATTTGCTCATAAAAAAATTCTTTCGATTATCGATCTAAGTGCAGATGAAATGATGACTCTTAGAAAAGGTCTAATTCCTGATGAAATTGCTAATTTGTTGCGAGAGCTTTCTGAGAATGAAATAGCAATAATTTAGATTCCGATGAAGACATAAGATTGAATGCAAGTGACTACGAAGAATCTGTAGAAAGTGCAAATGTAATTGATAGTATCCCAGTAAATCCTGATATATATGTTGCTAGGTATGACAAAGAATGGATGCCGTATAATAGTAAAGTTCCTGGCAGATTTACGACTCAAAATGTTTTGCGACAAACCAGTGGTCCCACAAGCTTCACGAAACATAATGTCATTATCAGTTATTTACTATTTAAAGGGTCATAATTTATGATAATTACTTGAAATAATATAAAGAAGTCTTAAAACCAAACTCTACTGAACAGTAGTCCTGCAATTATTTAGTTAAAACAATTACTTTATATGTGTTACATAGCGGTGTAAAAATAACACCGTTTTACGTTTAAGGGTAATCGAAATCCCGAACGTTCTAATGTTACGAATATTTCGTTTCAGGTTTCTTTCATGTTTTAAAAAACTTATGCTTTTATCTTTATATTAATAACTTACCAGCTGCCAGTTTAATATGTGGCCACCGTAGCTTAATGGTCATGGTCACGAAACGTTGGGCGGTATATCATGAGTTCAAGCCTAGTGGCACTGATGACCCACCTTGTAGAGGGTATAAAGTACATTTAATCTTCCGTGGCTCAAAGTCAGTAGCGTAGCTAGTATTGATTGGGCCCAGTATCAAAGATTCTTGATGGCCCTTCAAGCGGCCCCTAACATTTTGCAATTTTTTACTTACGCATTTTGGGGCCCTAGAACCTCGGGTGCTCGTATCATTGATACTGTTGATACGGCAGTAGCTACGCCCCTGCTCAAAGTACTCCCTTTCGTGCAGAGTGGAAGTGGATTTCCAGCTCAGGTATTGTCTTCATCATTTGACCATAGTTAAAAGTACGAGGTCCGTCACCAATACCCTTCCTGTTGCTTTAGAGTGTGATTTTAATATAATCACTTGACAATCCATCATGATTTTATGTTATATTTTCCATTTAATTACATACAGCGAAACTATTTAAAGTTTAATAATGTTTTTTAATGGGTTGTATATTAGCAATTAATCCCTTGGCAGACATGGCAAGTCCCCAAATGGGGGAACCAATTCAGTGGTGGCACCATTTAGTGGTGACACTTGCTACCAAATTTGGATGCTTCAATTAATTTAAACCAAACTCTCGTTGGATGCTATATATTGTCGTTGTGACGTTTGAGATAAATAAAGGTAGCCTGATATTTTTTAATTTATAATTGTTTAGTTTATTTACGTCACAGTTTTATACATTTTTATTATACATTGAAGTTATTAAAAATATTGTTGAGATTATATTAGAGTTCAAATTCTGTTACATGTGAGGGTAGAGGTCACATCCATTCTCTATGAAAGTTTTCAACCGTCTTTTCTCTCTGCTCTTTCTAGAGTACCTGGGATAATAGCTGTCGGCGTCTTTATCCTCGAGTTACATCCGGTTCGTGGGTGGAATAGGGGTTCATCGCTGTATTAAACGTTGCTGCGGCGATGCTCAAGATAAGACCGCGCAAAATATTTAAGGGTTCAGGTGCTAATTAAACGTTGTTATCCTATCCACAAAAAAGAAGCCGGTTTTCAGCTGGGTGGAGGAAAAAGGTCTCACCGTGATTTAATTTTGCAAAAAGCACCAGAGTCAAATGGATACTCAAGGGATCTTTATCATGCTACATAACTATGTGACATGCATGCCTACGGGTTTTACATCCAGCTGGACTTGAACCCTAAAATCTTGGGCTTACGAAGCGGACACGCTACTTCTACGCCACCGATTAAAATTTATTCGATTTGATGCATTTAATTTTTAATTCTAACTTGTGATTGGGTCACTGGGATATATTTGTAAATGTAAACAACTTTAATTATTAACGTTTAAAGTATGAACATTCTTCAAATGTATCATATTTAAGTAATGATTCGTTTTAAATATAATCCGCAATTTTAATAGCCAATAAAATCGAACTGTTTTTTTTTACAATGAATAAATTTAGAATCGATGGAGAAGTTTGAAAAATAAATTTTGTTGGGAAAATAAAGTTATTTTCGTAATATTTAAAATTGTATTTCAACTTTTTACATGTTAATAATATTATTTAAGGCAAAAAACTATTTTCCATAAATGCAAATATGTCTTTTTTGTGATTACCTATTGAGAAATCGATTGTATTTTATAGTTTTGATTGTTACTGTTGTAATTATATATTCTGTTTCAATTAAAAAAAATATAGATGGAATTTTTGTGGAGATCTCTAGTTCTGAAACTTTTATTTCTTTGAAAGTTTTTTAATTTAAATATTCTGTAATAAATTAAACTTTGTAAACTAAAACTATATTGTTTTTGAGTTAAAGTAACATTTTGTTTTACTTAAACGTTTGTCCTTAAAATGCATTTTGTTCTTTTAAAAATGTCAATGAAAACTTTACTGGACAAATAGTAATGCTGATTGCACATAAAGTTCTATATAATTGATATTTTACTAAAAAACGTATTTTTCTCGTAGTATTCTTAAATGAATCCATAGCCAAAAAAGTAATGATACGATATTTGAGTAAATGAGAAAGAAATAACAGTTTTTGAAATGAATTTAAGCAATTTCCACCCTCAATTCATCTATTTTATCAGTATTTTTCATTTTTGAAAATCAGTACTTATAAATAATTTGTTTTTTTTAAAAAAAAGGTATTTCGTACAAAAAATGAATAAATGATTGCAAATATCTGATGATGATTCAATTTTTAACAAATAAACTAACTACTCTAGGATTTTATTTTATGATAATTAAATAACAACCACCTTCAAATTCATGTGTGTATACTTTTTCTTCTTCAATAAAAATCAATGAGAGACAATCAATTACAAGAGAGAAATTACGGCATACCTAAGCAATTCTTGCATGGCAAATGTTTGGAGCGTAACAAAAGTCCATTTCCATTTAATTTGTTATCCTTTTCAGCTGTTTTCATTACAACATAACAAGAAATGTTAGCAATGGAATCTGATAAAGAAGAAATAATCCTTTTATACTTACTTCTAATAAATACTCAAATGCATTGGTAAGCACGCATTTTATTGACACAGAACCAAAATTCTCTTCCATCACGAATTCCTTGCCTTGGAAACGAATCAATGCATTAACATACATTCCATTCATTGATTTATTATTTTATTTATTATCTGGAACAACGTCCACATTTATTAAAATTCTTCTATTCTTTTTTCTTCTTCTCTAGATCTGAGACAGGATCAAGTTCCGGCAGATGATATGAACAACTGATGCCAACACCACAAAAGAAAATCCTTTTAGTCAACGCAGTGGCGGGGAAATATTCATCAGTTCATCTTCTGCTTGGCTACGTAAAACGACAAGCGTACTGTATTAATAATTAACTTTATTAACAATAAATTAGGTGACTGGACAACGGGAAAAAAACTGAAGCTGCTTACAAAGATAAGAATAAAGTTTTTGATTCTGGTGAAAGCAGAATGAAAAGAAGTAAATGAACAAACGATTTTCTCTTGTGAAGAAAATATATTAAAATAGTTCTTCCAGATCAAGCACATGGTTTACACAGTAGCATCGTCCCCAGGTATGTTACTTTTTTCAATTCATTTTAATATATTAAATGCATTTTATAGAATACTAAGTGTAGTTGGAAACCTCTCTCTCTCTCTCTCTACTGACAATGTTAAATTGTCTGTTTTTTCGATTTACCTTTTCTCAAAATCTTTTTTATGTACATGCTTGAAATTTTGCATACTATTAAAGTACACTTCTCACATTATACTAAAATGAGCTTTTAGCTAATTTTGAATTTTTTAATAAATTAGGAAATATTTTATCAAACATTGCGAAATTTGACCCATTTTTTACTTAAAAAATTTGTAAAAATTAAATTTTTGAGTTTTTTACAAAATGCTCATTTCAGTATATATTAGACATCATTATAAATACTTCATAAAAAACTTACATACCTGTGAACCATAGTTGCTCAGAAAAGGTACATCAAACATTAAAATTTACATTTTGAGATAAATTGATTTTAATGTATACAGTGAGACTTCTAATCGGCTAGGAAATAAAAAAATAAAAGGCTCAATTTAAAATAAAGGATACATGTTTTGGTTTATATCAGTCGTTACACTTTTAAGCAAAAACAAAGTAATTTGTTTACAATTTTCTCGCCATTAAAATGGGCGTGGCCCAAATTCAACGATCATTTAAAAATACGTTTTAAGGGCTTCTAAATATCCTAGAGGCTTAAGTAAGGTATTTTTAGAAAGGTTAGAATCTATACAATTTGAAAATGTAAAAATCTCAAATTGTCAAAAAAATTAGAATTTAGCTTTCCAACACCCCTTAATCACGTTTAAGCTGTATTTTGCGGTGTAATATAATGTATCTTTATACAACTTTTGTAGTCTCCCTTTATACATTATTTTCAGCTCTTAAATTCGCTGAGGCAAATTTTTCGTCTGCATTAATATTATTCTAAAAGACAAATTTTTCTCTTTATATTTCGTTTAGATTGCTGTTTACATTTTGGTGGTACTTTTATTGGTTATAATGATTGAAATTTGTTTCTTAGCAATGTTTATTTTGCTTTTTGTGTTATATAAATATTTCTTTTACATGAATTCATAAATATTCAGATAAACTATTGGTAAAATACCTTGCTGGGCAATTGCTAAGGACGGATAACACTATCATCCATAGCAACCACAAAATGAAAGGAAGCAAAATGTGGAAAATTAGAATAAGTGCGGGATATTAGTAAGAAGTATGAGTATGCAATTCTTTTTTCCACGTCTGTTCATCACGTGATAGCGTTCATAAGAGCTTTAAAGGTTTTGACGCGTGTGTACAGTTGTTGTTTCAAGTCAAAGTTTTACAGGAAAGATTTAATAGACGAACTTAAAATTTTTGGCATGTCTTCCCGACATCACATAGATGATTTTGTGCGTGGCTGAATTTTTGGAAAGATCAAAGAGAAGGGCGAAAAATAACAGATGTTGCCAGGGAGTTCGACATCGCTCACAGCGTTGTTTCACGGCTGTGGAAGTCATTTAAAACTACTGGAATGTGTAGTAGACGGCACGGTGGAGGTCGTGTTAGAAGTACGACGCCTGCAGAAGACATATATATCGTCCTATCAGCAAAAAGGAACAGGCGCACCACATCTCAGCAGGTGGCAAATCAGTTTCTTGCTGCCTCAGGAAAGCAGATCTCCCGAAAGACTGTTACCAGACGTTTGAGCGGAGGAGGACTATACGCACGCAGACCTGTTGTGTGTGTCCCATTGACCAGGTAGCACCATACTGCCCGTTTGCAATGGTGTCGTGAGCATCACAATTGGACTGAACAGGACTGGGCATGCGTACTATTCTCAGATGAGAGTAGGTTCAGTCTGTCATCGGATTGTAGACGCCAACTGATCTGGTGCGATAGTGGTACTGCTTATCGTCCAGAAAATATCCAGGAAAAGGACCGATATCCAACATGCAGTATCGTGGTGTGGGCCGGCATCATGATCAATGGCCGCACGCGCCTACATGTGGTTGCGAATGGGACTATGACGGGCCAACAATACATCGATGAAGTTCTACTTCCTCATTTTCGTCTTTTCCGTGGTGCTGTCGGTGATAAATTTGTTTTTATGGACGACAACGCAACATGTCATCGAACACTCGCTGTTCAGGATTGTCTAGACAGCTAGGGTATTCAACGTCTCGTATTGCCAGCGCGTTCTCCAGATCTAAACCCCATTGAAAATGTGTGGGATGCTTTGTGGAGGCAAGTTGCTGGTCGAAACTATCTTCCGACAAACAAGAACACCCTCATCCGTGCACTCACAGAGGAATGGGATAAATTGCCTCAACAGCTGCTGGATAATGTTGTGCAAAGTATGGTACGACGTGTGGAATGTTGCATTACACTCCACGGTGGACATATCCCATCCTGATACCTTTCTTTAAGGTGCCTGCTGACTTTTAAATGCACTGTTCCATTTCTCCGTACGCAGATCAAATGAACATTTTTTTTCTTTCAGATTTTTTACAGCTTTTGTACTTTCCAGAACAATAAATATTCTTTATTCTAATGTCTGAACAGTGTGGCAACTATATTTTATCCTACTAGGCCTCATGTCTCGCTTAATGTTATGCTTCATAGCAATTTGTGATCCGTCCTTAGCAATTGTCCAGCAGTGTACGTTAACGAGTAAAATTAAGTTTTACAGAATTGCCACTAAAGTTAACTTCGAAGTAACTAGATATATAAATAATGTTCAACAGATTGTTACAAAATTATAAGAATATAGAAAAATCATAAAGCCTTATTTTATGATTTAATTGAAATTCTATATTAAACAATAATAAAGTTAAGCTATTTACTGCATTAGAATCAACTTTTGGTTTAAAAAAAGAACATATTTATTTATATCATTTTGTATTTTGAAGTAGGTCAAAGCGTGATCATGATTAGAATGCTAAGATTTGATAAAAAGAATATTTTAAATGCAAAACTTTGATAATAGTTTAATGACGTATTTATACATACTGATCAGAACAAGCCTTTTTATTAATAATAACAAGACATTTACAATTTCATTTCATGATGCCTTAATGATAAGAAATATAGTTATCTATAATTGCTTCTTTAATTAAATATTAATTCAATTTAAAATTTTTATTATACAACCTTTCATAAGAAGCTAAAGGAAGAGTTACTACTTAATATTATTCTCTAAGAACATACACATTTCATTTGTTATTATTTACAATATTATTTTTGCCTTGATCTTATTCAACATTTTTTCAAAAACATAACTTGCACATGAATATAGAAAAACTGTTAGCATATTTTAATATTATGTTTATACTTGAACAAAGGAGCATCAGAGTACTTCTCATGCATGTATATGAATGTGAGGTGCTACGAGTAATTTGACTTCAGAGTGCTACACACCAAGTTATTCTTTCTGTTAGACAAGATGGGCGATTACGTTACAATATGGTTACCTTGATATTTTTTATCGCGTGGTAATGTGGTTGCCTTGGGGATAACATATAGAAAAGTTAATTTTTATTCCTTTTTTACCGTGTTAACATATTAATTTCAGATGATTTTTATTAATAAATAATTTTAGCCATTTTTTTTCGTTGGAATCATTCTTCACGCTACTGCTTCAGTCCTTTGTTGTAATGTAATGTACTTTGTGTTATTTTCGAATATGGATGTTTTTAATGTCATTGGTGTGAACCAGGACATTTTTTTAAAGAATATGTGGGCCGTGCTTTTAATTATTGCTGCAAATTGCGCTTTTCAACTTTACTTTTAAGTAATACAGTTTCAAATTTTCTTTGTTCAATGAAATTCATTAAAGGAACTCGCAATTTTTTAAAATTTCAAGTTATCAGCATTTATTAATTGATATTCCTTCTTAATTAATATTAAAATATATTATGTAATTATTTTATGAATAATATAATATAATTATGTCATGAAATTATTATTAAAAATAATTATTATTACATTATATTATATGATTATTATTATATGTTACATAATATAATTATTCTTATATTATATTGATATTAATTACTGATTAATATTAGTTATTTTCAATCTATTCCTATATTATTCATTTAAAATATATTTCAATATGTTGCAAAACAGTTCTTTAAAATTGTTTTCCTGGCAATTTGTTACAACTTAACCACCAACTTAGATTTCATATTACTCGAAAACAAGCGCTATTCGGCGCGATTAGCAGCGCTTGTCGCCTAGCACTCCGATATCAAATTAGTTAGAGAAGACACATCGTGTAGAGGAACTCATGCACGTTAAATAAGTCGTGCCTCGTTGGCGTAGTATGGAAGTTAAGACAGTGAAGTGCCGGCTCAAGTGTCATCCTAGTGATTTAAACGAGGTTCAAAATTACGATTTTGTCGCTAGTAGCCCTCATATTGCAACGTTAATAAACACTCCCTTATATATGTGAATATAATAAGGATATAATAATAATAATAAAACAAGTACCATAACATGCGGCATATAACATCCACCTATACTTTCAAGATGCAATTTTTAGTTTTTAGGGCCATTCGCCTTACAATGCACACCCCCTTTTTTAAGAAGAAACCTGGAACGCAAGTGCGCAATTTTCGCATACTTTGCAGTCATTTATTCACAGTATTACTTCAAGCTTTATTTTTTTAAAAATAGTGTACTTCTAGAACTACAACCCCTTAACTTCATAAAGAATGTCATTCCTTTTAAATAAACAGTATTTTGATTTATATAGTCTTCGATGATAAGTTTGAATTTTTCTATGTTCATCTTCTTTATTTTTATTTTTAAAAAATGATTTTTATACGCGGCATATAAAGCGCACCCGTAAATTTTGATCTTAATCAATTCCTATTATTAGCTCACTTTCTCTACATATTCATTTATTTATTTATCTTGGTGGAATTTTCAATCGTTAATAAAATACATTTTAAAGCGCTCAATTGAGCTGAATTTTTAAAAACAGGATTATTTTGGATTACAATACACTAATTTAATTATAATTAATAAAAATTAATTTTGATTAAAACTAATTATTTAAAGAATTACAAATGCAGCCATGTTGGCGTCATTTTTTGCGACTTAGTGACCATTTTGGCGACTTGTGTTAAAACTTTAAAATGTTTTTTTCTCACGTTTTAAAGCATTCTGTTGAACTAAAATACACGATTGTATTAGATAACAATACGATACTTTAATGATAATTAATAAAAATTAATTACCACTTAATGTTGTGATTCTGTCCTATGTATATATATATTTATATTAGTTGTAATTATTTAATAAAAAGTAGTTAAAATAAATTTTTTCTTTGTTGATCTAAGTAGGAATTGAATTAAATTTGTTTCTTTTTTATATTACTTGTTTTTTTTTAGTTAAAAGTGTGCGTTATACGCTGGATTTTACGGTAATATAATTTTTTTAATGCCAATTCTTATTTAGTTAGAAAAACGCGCTGGCGTCATCTGTTGCAACTAGTTGTAACTATGACAGAAATACGCTGAATAAATTTTAAATTAAAAAATAAAATTTAATTAATTAATGAATTTTTGAAAAACTGCAAACATCAAGTGTCACCCACTACATGTTTTTAAAAATGTTTCTCAACTTGAATGGATGGATAGAAAACATTTTATGAACGACTGGAAATTTGAACGAGGTATATATTTATATATATAAGGAGAATGTGAAATTATATATATATATATATATATATATATATAGTAAGAATTAAACAAAACATAAAATGCAAATCTTATTGAAGATCTAAATTGAAAAAAAATTAACATACAATACTTTAAAAGTGTTTAAATCAGTCTTAATTTCTTGATTTAGAGATTTAAAATTTAAAAGGAAAAATAAATTTTGTGTCCTATTATAAATTAAATCTGCTTGCAATTTAACTATCAAAATTAGGACAACTTTTCAGTGGTAGTTAGCTTCCTTTATTAAAAAAAGGAAAACCACATACTATGTCAAATGATTTAATCTTTGCTCAAAGAAAGTACAACTATGTAAAATGGGAATAGGATTTCCCGAGGTGATATAGTTAATTTTTATTTTATATTATTTCCAGACTTTTCCCGGATCTAAAAGCGTAAAATTAAGTTAAAAAGAAAAATCCCTGTCAAGATTTATCATTATGTAAAAAGGAAAGGAGCCGTTTCTCCATTTAAACAGTCTTGTCTTTCACGATAAAATATTTTTTTCTGTACTAATTTTCGTAATGAATAATTAATTAATATATCTATAAATAAATTATTATATGGATGTATTTTTTAATGAAATGTTTTCCATATAATTTTCGCAGACGTTTAAAAGGTCACATTTTTAAATTAATACTTAGGGGTGACTAACTTTACTACTGGACATCAAAACTTCTTTAAATATTAAACTTTCTACTTCAAAGTTCCTGTTTTTCTGCTTTAAAAATAGAAGATTATTATACCTCATGACAAAATAAGATTTTTCACTCTTTAACACACTTAAATGGTTCACGACTTTTCTTACTGCATTATGTTTTTATTTGAAAAGTTTCATGTTACACTATCATCGAACGCTTTTCCTTAAAAAATAAACTAAAATTACAGCCGATACTCTTGAATGACAGTTTTTTTCCCGGATGAAAATCTAAAGTGTTACTCTTTAGGTCTTCTATAATCAAAATCATGAAAAGACTTTTTATTTGAAAACTAGCTGAATAAAAAAGAAGTCATAATCTGGCTGAAAGGATGATTCATTGAAAAAGTTAATTCACAGAGAGAAGACACTTACAAAGAAGTAATAAAATGCACTGTGAGTTTCTGTACCGAACTCAATGTAGGCAATTTCGTTCAGAAAATATTTTCGCCTAACAGGCATAAAATATTTTGCAGGTTTTTAACCAAGTAATTGTGATCAATCTTTAGAAATCTAAGCATTAATGGTTTTAAAAGAATTTATGTATTCAATATATAAAAGCTACGATTGTATGCAATCAAAAATAAATTAGTTTTAGTAATACACATTTTACAGTGCTTTCTACAGGAAATTTAACATTATTGGAAACACGCTAAATAATACATACATATGTAAATACAATTTTCGTAACACTAACTAGCTATTAACCACCCGGTTCACTAGTATTTCCTAACGTTATATGACTTTATATTCTTTTAAAGTTTCTTATATACCTAAAGTCGCATTCACACCAAGGCAGTCAGCGTCGATCGCTGAGCGTCTAGCCAATCAGAGGCTTCATCTCGCCCGAGATGAATTCTGATTGGATAGACGCTCAACGCTCGACGCTGAGTGCCTTGATGTGAATGCGGCTTAAATCCTAGCATTAAGCTTTTGACGATTGTTGGCCGTGGTAGCCTAGAGGTAAAGATAATGGAATCGTAGGCAGCGTGTCATAAGTTCGAGCCCAGTACCGCTGAAGACCACCTTGTAGGGAAGTGATGAGCTTTAAATCTGTCGAGAGCTCAAACGTCCTCCCGTTAGTGTGGTGTCGTAGCTAGGAGATGGGGTACCAGATCAGGTGTCGTCCTCGTCACTTGGCCATGGCTCAACATGACGAGGTCTGTTTCTAAATGCCCTCGCGTACCTGAACAGTGCTACGTTAATATTCACTCACTTACTCGACGATTGTATGCAAAGACATTCTCATAGTTCTCATATTTTGTTTTAGATAAAAAAAATATTTAAATTTAAACACACCGAAAGTTTATTAATTTTTTACAGCCCCGTAAACCCCTGGGAATTTTTACGCTTAGAGGATCTCTTTTAATTTAAAGAAATGTTGATATCAAACTTCTATTTCATATGTCTAATAGTTAAAAAAAGGGAGTTTTTTACGCATAACGCCAGGGCAAACCTTCTTGCCTGTTGAGTTCTTCAGAGTTTCTTCTTAGAAGATCCATACTCAATAGAAAATTGAGTTAACCAGATTTCAAGGGTGAAGGTTCAATAGTACAAAAACAGAAATTTTTGTCCATAAAACCTCTTTAATCCTCCTTGGGAGTAGATTTCCGCAATACCAGTTATTAGAGAGGATCACTACTTAACAAAAGAAACTTGCCTGTCAAATTTCAAATCTACATCTAATAGTTTCAGAGATATCGTTTTGAGTGAGTGAATGTGTGAGTGAGACACCTTCTCCTATTCACAGATTTCAATGTTAGATGAAATTTTCTTGGAGTCATTTAATATTACCTTAAAAAGTAAATTCATTTGCGGACTTAATTTGTAATTGGAAATTTAAATTTTATTACTGGCATTATCCTTACTAATATTATAAATGCGAAAGTATGTTTGGATGTTTGTTCTTCTTTCACTAAAAAACAACTGAATGAATTTTAATGAAATTTTACAATAATATAGCTTATACATCAGAATAATACATAGACTATAATTTATAACGATATTGTGTGATGTCTCCAAAATATAATGATAATTGTCAAGTAAGTAGGGAAAAAGTCTGCCGTCTGCAAAAAAACCCACGGCAGGATATATCTGTCTTTTATGTGGAAAGCAAAAAAATTCAGTTTCGTTTTGTCTACGTCAGGCGCCAAGGACTGTAAAGGCTTGATCAGGCGGAGAGTGAGGCCGATTACAATTTTAACATAAAATAAATACAACAGAAAATAATATTAACGTATTAAAGATATAGATTATTTACATAACAATGTGTTTCTTTTACTGAGCAGAGATCTGCTTAAGAAGTTGTTTTCAAAAATCGAGTCACAAAAGAGTTACAGAGAGTTATAAATAAAAAATACACAAATCATTTCTATCAGCTATTAGATCTACAAACATAAAATTAAACAAACATGCTTTTTTTTGTTCAGATATGCAAAAAGCTTTTTTGTTTAATGTGCAATTCACGTAAAATTAACTCATTAAAAACTTTTTAATCCTTCAACCTGTATTATTAAATTTTTTCAATTCACGCGTACAAAGAACGGGTATATACCCTTTAGTATCATTATATTTGGAATAATTTAGAATTGTGTCATTCAAAGAAAATTTTCAAATATTCTCAAACACTTTTAACGCAAAATTATTTATACACTCCGAATAAATAAGAAGTTCGCAACACGATACATTTTAGGAAAAACTTCTACTTGCTTTTCACCAACATATTTTACACTTACTACACTATGGCTTCATTTAATTTTGCGTCTTTCTAATGTATTTTGTGAAATTGCACATAGTCAAATTGCTTTGACATGAGCTTTCTGCTTCGTTAACATAGTAAACCCAAAAGAATTCAGTTTTACAAAATGTGTTGTAACTTTTAATTAATGCTCAGAACAAAAGTGATTTATAATTTGCTTCGAAGAATATCTGAAAGTGCACAATGTTTGTTCTTTAAATGGTACAAGTTTTACGCCTAAATATTCTTAAGCAAATATTTTGTATAAATTTCAAGACTTACGACGAAGTTGAATTATTATGTCCTATGTTTGTTAATAAGAAGTTAAGGGAGTTGTTTAATGTATGCGGAACAAAAAATAACCATAATATGCAGACAAAAATAGCTATTATTACAGGTTTTTTTTTTACAAACTTCTTTTATATTTATAGTCGAAAAGGACTAAGAATGTAATGAAAAATAAATTTATTATTATTAATTTAAATTTTTGGTTAAATGTATGTGAAATTCATTCTTTGAACTGTTTTCTTGATAACATGCATAACTTTTAATCATGTTAAAAAGCAGTAGCGTACACAAGGAGAGTTTGTGGGAGAAGTTCAACCCCCCTTTGCTATTGACCAACCTTTTTTTGACCTACATAGTTTTACTTTTTACGAAAGAGATTATCCCTAGGTGGTTTCCTTCTGGTATTTGTTAGAATGTACCCCCTCCCCCATAAGAGAGAGAGAGAGCAGTGTACGCCACTTATGGAATGTACACATATAACAAAGTAGAATATAATAAAACAGTTTATTGATTAAAAATGTATGATGACACTTCTTTCCTTAAATGCATCATTTATATTATTTTTTCATCACATTTAATATGATAAAATTTAAATGACGTTTTTATATGGAATTTTTATTATCTTACCGCGGCTTATAATTAGCTAAAATATGAAAACTTTGTGTATCTTCACAGAACTTCGTCTTTTGGTAATTAATGAGCACACACACACACACACTCAAACAATGATGATAATTAATGAGCATATTTAATCTGGTATTCAAATTAATGACCATAATCCTAAAGCAATACAAATTGCATAAATATATCAATTAATTCGGAAAATTCGACTGGTGTCTTTTAGTATTTGTTTGGTTTCTAATTAACGTCATTCTACTGTTTCTAAAAAGGTTTTTAGAAACATCTTTTATAATTTTGAAGTGATAAGGACGTAGAATCTAACTTTTTTTCACACTACAAAACTTTGAAGTCTTATTCAATTAAACATATAAAAAACTGCTGTCTTTTTATGCATTGTTGCTATTAATGGAATCCATAATCATACTAAAATGTTTTGGAAACTTGTGATATGTACTTACAAAAATGGACGAAAATGTTCTTATTTTTGTACCAAAGTGTGACAAACTTCGTATTCTTATTGTAGTTCATTAAAACTTAATGATTAATTCATAAATTTATTTTCCCTTTAAATACATATATTTACATGTACATATTATTTAAATAAGCATACATGGCATTCACATAACTACACGTTTCGTGGTATCAACATAAACAAATGGTGTCGAATACAGAACTTAAGTATTTGATTTCCACCTGGTGGTAGAAACCACAAACATTATAATTCTTTTTCTAGTGCAGCGATTCTTAACCGCCGTGCCGCCAAATTCTTGAAGTGTGCAGCCATTTTTTTTTTAATTCCTAAAAGTACTCTGGCTTAACATCATTTCCCAAATTAAATCATAAAAAAAATTTAAATGGGTCGTAATCCATTTGTGATAAAGGGTACATTTATGCATGTTTTGTTTGAATGAAGCGGAAGAACCAACTTTGCGCTGTAATAATCTGCATTTCCTTTCAAAACATTCGGAAGATTTAATTAACTCATTTTAAATTAAAATTAGAGACAATTATCTCATATAGCCTAAATTGCTTTAAAAACATCCTTACATTAACTGTTATTTGTTTCAATTCGAATATTCAGCATTGACAAATTAAAAAATGAAAAAAAATGATCGAGACTTTTAAATGTAGGTAACGAAATGAGAGGGGCATTATCCTTTTTACGACCACATTTAGAAGAAATCAAAAATCGTCAATTTCAAATTTTGCATTAAATTCATTCCTGTAATTAATTTGTCATTAATTACTCGATAAATATTTTGCTGTCTTTTTCGCATATATTATTTTATTTAATATTGAAAATTATTGTCATGTATATAAACTATTTTACATAATGTATTACAGATAAGTAAAATTATTTAAAACTTATTGTACTCTTAGTGTGCCGCGAAATTTTGAAATTATTAAAAGTGTACCACCACAGAAAAAAGACTGAGAATCACTGCTCTAGTGAAATAATGCTTTGACGAGAGGTAAAAAGGAAAAAGAATATGGTATAGCCCATAAAGTCATACAATATTAAGGAAAAAGAAGTAAATTGATTGCAACGAAAAACTACACGTTTTTATAAAAAGAAAGTAATATTGAAAGTCAGAGTTGTGGAAATATAACTACATGCTACAGTCGGACCTATATATAACGAAGTCGCCAAATCCCCCCAAAAAAGTTCGTTACATGAAAAATTCGTTATATAGAGGTTCAATTTTCTTTATAAACAGCATAAAACAAATTTTAAATTCATAAACACTATATATTTTAAAAAAAAGTAATTATTCACATTGTTTTGTAAATTAATATATATTTATTTTATATATTTTATCTATAAAAAAAGAAAGAAAGAAAAACTGCAAGAAAAGTTTGTTGATGCATTTATCCTCCTGAAGAATTACATTTTTTTCCCTTTGATACTCAACCATTTACGTTTTGACATTTTCAAGCTACAAGAAACGAAGTTACCAGTACGACTGATTAATACTAAAAGTGAACGGAGACTAGTTCAAGTGCACGAGACTCCACTGAGGGTGAAAGGGGATATCAAAGATGTTTCCAGTGAACTGGACAATGGAGATTAAAGGTTGCACTTCTAGAACGAAATGTCCAGAATTCTATTACTATAGGTGAGTTAGTCACCCAATAAAACCAGTTCCATATTTATGACCACTAAAACATGTGCTAAAAGAGAACAACTCGAAATGTCCAGAAATGTTTCAAATACAAGGAGAAAAAAATTGAATCACAAAGTAAAAAGTTCATTACACTGAAAATGCACTTCGCTATAGGGAGGTTATTTTACGAATAAAATCGAGAATTGCTCTTGATTTCAGGAAAAAGTTCGCTATATAGAAAAATTCGCAATATAGAGCACCCAATAAAACCAGTTCCAGATTTATGACCACTAAAACATGTGCTAAAAGAGAACAACTCGAAATGTCCAGAAACGTTTCAAATACAAGGAGAAAAAAAATTGAATCACAAAGTAAAAAGTTCATTACACTGAAAATGCACTTCGCTATAGGGAGGTTATTTTACGAATAAAATCGAGAATTGCTCTTGATTTCAGGAAAAAGTTCGCTATATAGAAAAATTCGCAATATAGAGCACCCAATAAAACCAGTTCCAGATTTATGACCACTAAAACATGTGCTAAAAGAGAACAACTCGAAATGTCCAGAAATGTTTCAAATACAAGGAGAAAAAAATTGAATCACAAAGTAAAAAGTTCATTACACTGAAAATGCACTTCGCTATAGGGAGGTTATTTTACGAATAAAATCGAGAATTGCTCTTGATTTCAGGAAAAATATAGAAAAATTCGCTATATACATATGGAGATTCTACTGTATTTATATAAGCCATGTAAAAATAAGGAACGGATTTGAATGTTATCTTAAAATATTTGGGGATTTTTTCTTATGGGATTTAATTTCAGCTTCTAGAAGGTTTAAATAGGTTGGTAAATTCCAGACAGTATAAAATTTAGGATTGTTGGTAAGTGCTTAAGAGAGGTTCCGAAAATGAATGCAAAAGTTAATGATTTGAAGATATAAACATTTTCAGTTAAATAACGTTTTAAACAATAGCTGTTTATGAGGAATGCTTCGGACTTTTTTATGTCAAATATGAACATTAACATTGGAAGAGTTAATCGATATTAATGAATAAATCAGTCATCCTGGAGATATTTCATCAAGGGGATATATTCTCTTAACATGATATTTGACTTTTCTTTTTCATAAATTCTAGTAAGCAAAATAATAGGAATAATTTGATTAGGTTGTTACTCATATTGCAGTTAGACACTTCTTTTCCCCTTAACTACTCCGTTTTTCTACTTGCTTGAATGAATTCGTTTGTCGTGAAGATAACATTGGGAATCTCCTCATGTTGGTCGTACTAAAATAGTAATGTATGTGCTATATTTTTGAGTACAAGCTGATCCGTGTATAAGCTGAAAGGGTGTTTTTTTAACACGCTTTTATTAACTTCACCTGAATGGAACGGAATCTTGGAACTCGATGTTTACCCACTTTAAAGTATAAGATAAATTCTAAATCTTGCACACTTGTTAAGGATCGATGGTAATTCAATAATTCAATATTGTTTTTCCATTGTCCTGATCAGGATCATTAGTATTAACAATTCCCATTTCCCGATTAGGCCACTAATCCCAGATCCTCTTTCCAGAAAAAGCAATTAATTGCAGATTTGGCGACTAAAACATTGAGTTACAACCCTAAAGTGAAAACGATTATGGTTAATACAAATACAACAAACAAAAAAGTTTTCTTTATATATATATAAAATTGGGGGGTCTATTACTATAAAAGCGTGTTTTTTACTATTTTAAACTGTAGTTTTTTTATTTTTTTTAAAAAATACCCCAAGTTCGAAACTAGTATATAAGTAGAATTGAAAAAGAAAATTCCAATAATTCTCAAATATTTCTCAATGAGGATGAAAAATCTGACAAGAGAGTAAAACGAGTGGGATACTTTGCATTCAGAAAGTGTACAGTAACACGCCTACGACGATAGATTTTTATGGTGATCTTATCAAAAGCCAACACATTTTTTTCATTCATTTGTTATTTTATGCACTATGTGAGCTAGTCACACTTTCTACGCTAGGTTTCTCTTGTTTCTTTGGCAAATGATTTTGAATAGAAATTCGATTTCGGCAAGTGATCGTCGACCTATATGTAATCTGAATTAAAGATGAAACTCGCAGCATGATAGGGATGTATATTTAAAAAAAAAGTGAACATAATTTGAATCCCGAAAGTGAACATAACTTTAAAAAAATATTCGGAAACACGGATTCTGACACACTTTGAAGAATTTATGAGACATATTTATATTCTATTAGAAATAAAGTTCCATTCAAAACACCTCAAAGATTGATAGATTTTTTTGTGCATGGTTAACGGAAAATGCGTTAAAAAAGATATTTTCCTTACAACATATTTTCCATGATTAGCGGATCCGTATTCCAGCCGACCCTCTAACTTTAACTTAAAAATTTCTTGACTCTTAATCGAGAATATACGACATTTTCATTTAATTCAAATTTTTACATGATATGTACTATAAAGAAGTAAACGTTGAATATATATTTCTGCTTGTGGTATTTACGTACAAAAATAAAGAGAGAAAGTTTAAAATTGCTTACTCTTCAACTCGAAATTGTATGTTTGAAATTTCTTCGTAAAGCATGTTCCAATATTTCTAAAAAACTTTTTGAAAAACAGTTTTGAGATTCATTTCTGTCGACTCTTCGTAAAGACAGTCAAAGGAATAAAAGAAAAATACGTCCAGACATCCCATAAAAGAACGAAAAGAAATAAGCCTTCAACCGCAAAATACGCCAATGGGAAAGTTTTAAAAACCTTGACATTTTTCATAACTTTTTTTTCATCGCCAGTTTCCCGAGATATTGAAGAAAGCTCATACACACCTCTCTCCGACTATTTATTTCGTTTCTAACTCATAAACTGAAAAGTTACTTGCTTTTCATTTCCGGTTTCGCTTTCCGAAAAATTTCCTAGCGGTTTTGTTGTTTCGTTCTCCTTTCTTTTTTTTGTATTTTTGTTCTTCTGTTCTCTAAAAGGAATAAAATTCTATCTTCCGGAATATATAGAGTGGTGAAAAATTGAGTTGCCCTTCAATACGTGCACTCTGTCCCAGGAATAGTGCAATGCAGTGTTTTATTTAAATTACTAGGGTAATATGAGTGTTTTGTATTTGACAAGCTGCTATCACGGATTTGGATTTTTATTCAGTTGCAGATGACTTAGAAGTTTCTTTGAGCAAAATAATTTTTTACAGTTAAATTTTTAAATAGCGATTGAAATTGTATTGATAAGAGCAATACTTTACACCCGGGGTGGGCATTAATTCGATCGCGGTCACCCTGTGTTCCCCCAAGACATTTTGAGGTGAACGCCTTTTGTCTTAAGACCTAATAATCATTTCATTATATTTTAAAAATATGGAGAAAAAAAATTTGAATCACAAGAGAAAAAGTTCGTTAAATAGAAAATGTACTTCGATATTTTGAGGTTATTTTACGAAGAAAATCGCAAAGATTTCTTTGTTCGAGAAAAAATTTCGCTAAATAGAGAAATTCGCAATATAGAGGTTCGTAAAATGGAGGTCCGACTGTATTGTAGACTTTCTGTTAGCTCACTACACCTACGCGCGACGGGCGTAACGTACGCCCCCGCAACTTCCGCACTGAGGGGGCCCAAAACCTATTGATGCCAAGTACGTATTAGAGCTTAAAACCCAAAACCTGACATTGCAGGGAGCCCTAATATTCTCTATTACACCCCTGGGGGCGCAACACCTTGAAAAAATTAAGAGTAGCCCGTACCCTGGAGAAGTCTGCCCACCCCTGCTTTACACCATTCTATGAGCATCATTTAAATTATAGTAAAATTAGAATATACGAGGGGTGATCAGGAAAAAATGGTTACAAGTCTGATAAAGAAATATGTATTAACAACTGACAGAAAACACAAAGGGAATTAAGTTGCATACGTGCCTATTACATTTAAACACATTCAAGCCTATTTAGGCATTTATCAGAACGTAGAACTAACTTGTTTAACGTGTCTTGATAAAAATCAGGTCGTTGTCCATTGAGCCAGGTCTCGGCGAAGATTTTCACATTACAGTTTGGGAATATCGCAGATTGTTAGAAACCATATGCTGCACGCTACCATAGCCCAGTCTGACGAGATTTCACTCAGAGATACATGTCGAACATTTTGAATCATTTCTTTAATTCGCTCCGTGAGGAACTCTGCCGGCCGCTCCCTGCCATATTGCGGTTTTCGACATCCTGTCGGCCTGATTAAAAGGAGTTACACCCTTTTGCTACATGTTGTCTGAGCATAGTTTCGTCAACATAAATTTTTTACGATTTGACTGTAATGTCAGATGCGGATACATTCTTTGCCCATAAAAATCGAATCACGGGTCGCACTTCCAAACAATTCCAATTTTAATCGTTCTGAACCATCTCTGGGAACATTCACTATCTACCCGCAAACCAGCTGTATGACAAGTAGCGCCATTTGTCTCCACTTTAGGAAAATAAAATTTCTCCAAAATATGTAGTTTTTGTATTTCATATGTAGGGCCTTGTAACCTTTTTTTTCTGATCATCCCTCGTATTTGAAAAAAAATATTCCTTAATATTTTAATTCCTGCCAAAATCAATGAACTTTTACTTACAAATTACCACTAAAAGTTTTATTTAAATATCGTTCGATTCTGAGCTTTTAAAAAGAATCAAAACCTTTAATATAAACTACTTTTAACTAAATTTAAACTATTTTTACAAATTATTCTTTAACAAAGTGTAATACTTCGGGTCAAACTTAAAAATAAATCTACTTTGATATTGAAGTAATTTGATAGATTTGGTAGCATTAGTTTTTACTAAAATGGTGGAAATTAATATTCCAAAAAATAATTATTAATGCTTTTAGAGCTCAAAAACTAAAATTATCGGTTTTTAAAAATCTAAGTAACGATGATTAATTACTCGAAAACTATTTCTTTCATTCTAACTCTTTTCTTGAATCGTATAACAAATCGGTTTTTATTTATTATTGTTAAACCAAGGTTGTCTTCGTTAGCGGTATTAGACCCTGAATTAAATGCGGAACAAATTTTCAGACAGAAAAATGTATAAATTTTTAACAAAATTTGCAATGTTGTAACTCATACAGCTGTATAGTATACATCGTTTTTAAAATTTCAAAACATTCCATAAATATTTAATTTTTCATTTTTTACGTGTAAAGGGATAGAACTCTTTTAACATTATGCTTCAGGAAAAAAATGAGAAATATATTGTTACGTTGATCTGGGTTCTAGGATGTTATGCTAACAGTCTCAAAAAACGAGGCTATTCTTCAGAAGCGATGAAACTTTTTAGTCGAAAAATTTTTTTTTTGAAATAAAGGCTACAGCACGAGAATTCACTTAATAAAAAACCCATAAGATCTCCGTACCTTCTACAAAGCTCAAACACAACTATCAGCGTCTAAAAATACAAATACGTAATGATCAAGATTATTCGCTTGATAGTAACAACTCATCGCTCGTCGACTCTTCAACGGTCAAATAATACTAACTCAGTTTCGGCGAATGATTCCCTATTTATATGCCGTACGGATCTTTCGAAGAAGATCCACTTACGTCATAGACCATGTGGTTAATACATTTCTCCAGAAATTTTCAGAAGTATCTATATGGTCACCAACTCATCAAAAATGTTCGCTAACAATTATAACAACTTGGCTCTATCACCACGTTTCCATTGATCCACGTTTACATTTTTATACCTGAGAAATACTCCAAATTTGAGTCCTATTCTTTAAATTTTAGCCGAGACACGATCTTAAAAGAAAAGCGTTTAGTCAACTGTAAACAAACATTTTTTTTTTTAAAAAAAAGAAATACTTTCTTTCTTTATCGACGGGAATGCAAATAACTTTAATTCGCAAGTTGTTGTTGTTACTAATGCCACCTGATCCGGAAAAGCCAGATCAAGGCCCACGAAATTCATCATAGCAAAGGGCTAAGCGGCGCCTGTCGTTAACCGTAGTATTGAGCTACATACAGTCGAAAGAACGATTTAGCTCGGTTTTACCTCAATTTTGAAGGAAAACACCCTGGGGGTGGTCAGGGACCTTCCACCCTCTTCCCCTTCCACCAACCTCACAAGATGACTTGCTGTTCGATGGCTTTTTAAAGTACCTCCATGCCACGAAGGCACTATACATTTACAAAAATCCATGTCTTCTCCAGGACTCGAACCCAGGCCCAACGGCACAGCAGTCAGCGTCGCTAACCACTATACCAGAAAGGCGACAATCCGCAAGTAACCTCTATAATAAGCGTTCATATTTTATTTACTATATTGAATATTATATTCGATTTTAAGCATCAAAGGTTGAATATTGAAAAAGAAAATTTAAAATAAATTTTAAAGATAGACCAAACACATCAGACATAAAATGATTTTTTTTTTCTTCATTTTTGGTGGGTTTCCATTGCACTTCTACACTTTCAAGGATCCACCTCAGTTCTTAGGTTATAACGTTCAATAACACAAATTTCACTACAATGTTTCTAATTTATTCTCTGTAGATGTAACGACAACTTGTGACAGACTGATTTTTTAGACAAGCTTGCGATTAAATAACAATTTCTTAAAGAACTGTTTTATAAAAAGAATATTTTTGAGCTCCCTAATGAAAGAATATTCTGGGAGTATTTTTAACGAGGTTTTCTTAAAACTCGTTATTACTATTATTAAGCAAATTAAGTAATAATATGGTATACAGACCTTTGATCGCTTTATGGATCTTCGAAATGTATAGTTTTCTTGAGGACTTCCCCTCCCATATGGAGTGGACTCCGATTTGGAATTGCGAAATTAAATGTATCATAACCTTACACATAAAAATCTATTTAACCACTTACAAAGGAGTCTCTTAAACAATCCTGCCTTCCAGTTTGCCTTCTAATGCAGTAATTTGTCACTATGAACATTGATCCATTAGCGCAACCTGTTAATTCACACACAAGGGGATCATAGATGTGTATATCTAAACGTGATGTATAGATGATACATTAATAAGGTAACATATTTGTTTGATTTGAGATAGATTTATCACGGAATTCAATGGGTGTAGACATCTGTCAAGGACTTAGGCACGCCAGTAGCACATTTCGATAGATATAGGCAAGGTGCAGTTCGAAATGGCGTGTCACGATTTGTAATGGTCACTAAAGTGCACGCTCTCTTCTGTAACTTTAATTATTCATGAATGGATAATTCAATATGACTGTAACATGTTAACAAGTTTTATGGGTTTTAGTAGTAACTGAAGTATGATTATTGTTCAAAAGTAAAAACTGTACACATTAAACGTGTTACATAAGAAAAATTATAAGTACACTGGTTTCTGAGAGATATGATTATGATGCCATTTGAAAACTTTTAGTAAATTTTTGGCATAACAAATTATCAGAGAATATTTAAATTCGTTTTGCACTTAGTTATGCACCTAATCTGTAAACATCTATGTTAAAGTAAAAGGTAATTGAAATATTTTGAAAAAAATTATGCGTCCGGGAACAAATTACTTACTGAAGACAACATGTACTCTCTTTCATTTAAGGATCAAGATTATCTAGAGGTTAAGAAAGTATGCTATTTGATCAGAGGTTTAAGTTCCAGTTAAAATTTCTAGAAAAAAGAAAGAAAAAAAGGTGTTCCATGAAATCATGGAAGATTGTATCGAACTCTAGACAGCAATCTACAACGCGAGATTGCAACCAGGCTTATCAAAAGTACTGTATCTGAGCGAGCAGAACAGGAATGTATTCTAGTTGGTTTACGTAGAATACGCACATAATACGATGGGTGATTGATAAGTAAGGTCACCAATAGTATAAAATAAGTTTCCGACAAGATATAAATAATTTCAGAGGTATCAGAATGAGGGATATTTATTGCTCTTGTATATTGTAAGCTCATTTTTCAATATAGTCACCACCAACAGCTACACGTTTGTTTAATCGTTCTATCCATTTCTTCATTCTGTTCATGAAGCAAAGATGCTGGTTGGCAGCGTGTCCATTTGCACATGGCTGCCTGAACTTTAGAATCCTGGATTCATCATTATGACCCAGAAAACAAGAGGCAATCTATGGAATATCGTCATCCTAGTTCTCCAAGTGTCAAGAAATTCAAAACTTTAATCTCAGCATCAAAAGTCAGGCTCACCATCTTTTGGGATGCAAATGGTGTGCTCCATGAAATTTCTGACTAAAGGATTGACAGTGGATTCTGACAAGTACAGTGCAACATTAAGGCTGTTTTCGGCCAATGTTAAAGAATAGGACCGGAATTTGGAACATTTTTTCAGATATAAGAGCAATACAAAATGAATACGATATTCTGGCTTTACTATCCTTTAGAAAGTAGTATCTTTTATCATACATCTCATATATAACCCAGTTGTTTCATTTTTTCTGGTATGAAATGTGTTTCACGTTTTTTCTCCTATACCGTAATGTTAAATGGGCTATGCCTTCACGAATTAAAACGCAAAAATATATATTCATGGAATAATTTGAAATTTTTAAAAACACTATATTGCTAACAGAAGTATGAGTTACAATATTGCAAATTTCCATGGAGAAATTTAGGCCTTTTTCTGTGTGAAAATGTGCTTTGCGTTTAGTTCAAGCTCTTGTACTTTTACCGAAGACAGCCTTAAGATCACTCAAGGAACGCATCCGTAGAATCAGACCGGAAAGAAACGTCTTTCTTTTGCACCTCGACAAAGCAAGACCGCATTGCAGTGCACGAACACAGGATGTCATGGAAAGACTGAAATTCACGGTGGTTCCAAAACCTCCTAGCAGCCAAGATTTTCACCCTCGTAATTTTGGTTGTTCTCAAAATTGAAGGAGATGTTGATATGCCAAAGTTTTTCAATGGATACTGAAGTTCAGGCAGCGTGCGCAAAGGGTTACACAGCCCACAAGAATCTTTCTTTATGAATGGAATGAAGAAAAGGATTGAACGATTGAACACACGTGTTGCTGTTAGTGGTGGCTATATTGAGAAATAAATTTGCAATATGTAAGTAAATTAAATTTCCTTCATTCTGATACCTCTGTTAATATTTTACTTTGTCTGAAACTTATTTTATATTATTGGAGACCTTACTTATCAATCACCTCTCGTATCTTGAAAAGAGATTGTTAAGCTACACCAACAAGTTAACGTTTGAGTACATGGGGTCTGCTGGGGGCATCTGTGACTGATGCCATTATGGCATATTTTTATGTTCTCTAACATGTCAAGAACTTGAACCTTCACAAATATTCGTAAATCTATTGAAATTGTAATTAGAGACTTTATTTTTTGTTGTGATAGTAATTGACTAAAAAATCGATAGATGCCTCATACATGTATCATCCATTCTTTAGCATGAGATATTCACGATGTCACTGGATGCAATATACTAAATAAAAAGGAATTTGTAACTCATTCTCATGGTGTGGGTATTGAAGTTACAATGAGATCCCAACTGATGTATCATCCATATCATTAGATCACTGTTCAAAATCAGTAGAGTAGCTCTTTACCACAAAAACTCTCAAGTAACTTTAAGATTTTTTTCAAGATCACGAGATCATATATATATATATATATATATATATATATATATATATATATATATATATATATATATATATATATATATATATATATATATATGGGAGAAAACAAGGGGTCCAAGACGTTTGTCTTTCTTCTATTTTATTTTAAAATTTAACAAAAATTAATTAAAAGGTAGATAAGTTTGACAATGATATGCAGAAGGTAACGCCTGCTCGCGCACATCTCTCGTTCTCCTGTTCTCTAATGTCCAAGAGTTTTAGTTTGGATTTGCTGCGCTTGCGCGCGAAGACTGTGTTTTGTTTTTGGCTGCATGCCACAACGGCCAGCCTGACTGTACGCTGTCCGCAGCGGTACTTCCCTTTTTTCCTTTTCCATCGAGACCAGAGGAGAATCTGAAACATACAAAAAAGACGGAACAGACAAGGACTATACGACAAATACATAGAGATTTAACATATCATAATTCTGCTGAACTAAACAGTTTCTCCATCATGTGAAGGCACCTCTTCGACATCCGGAAGGTTCAATAGGAAAACATTGCGTTTCACAGGCATGAGAACGTCTTTTTTAACAAGTTGATCTTTGGTTGAACGCATCGATATTTTCCTCTCTAGAGCTCTGGACGTCTGTTCAAAACGATTTCTCTTTTTCCTCCGTTTCCACTGCCAGGGCTGGAAGATTTTCCGGAGCATTGTAAACCGTCTATATTTACTCTTCATAGGTAAAGGGGTAGGTGAGCGGGAGATAAATTCCACGGAACTCGTTTTCATGGCACCATTTACTTTCTTACACAATACTATAGGTGAACAATAATCAAAAACACTCTCTTTTATAATACCTTGTCGTAACCAATCATCAATTTGATTGTTTACCTGTAATTTCTCAGAACAAGATAAACGTCTGGCTCTCTGACACACAGGAATATCATTTTTCAATTTAATATTCATTTTTAACTTAGTACTCATAATTTTATTACATTTATAATCCTAATTAGAGAACTCAAATCATTTCTAGTATTAAAGTTTTTAACATGTGGCAAATCATAACTAGAGTTTTCTATCACATTTGAAACAGAAACATTTGGAAAAGAAACACCAGAATCTGCACTCAAAAAGGATCCACTTTCACTCAATAAAACATCGCTCTTTGCGTGGCCTAGTTTCTTTATTTCAGCATATACACTGGAATGTATAATAAATGCTTCGGTCAAGATCGGTGATATTGCCGTTCGAACACTTAGACCGGTAGAGTGTTGATTTAGAGATAGATTTATCGGTTTAACTTCTACCATACGCTTTTCGCCAAAACATGAACTTAATGTTATTATTTCTTCGGAAGGTGTTTGCACTCTAATTAGTGAGGAATTTAAAACTGGGATCTGGCAACCTGAATCCATCAAGGCTGTTACGGGCTGATTTTCCACAAAAATGTTTACGTATTGAAGATTTGCGAATTCATCGCTATTTTGTTTTTCGCTCTCGATTTTCAAAGTATTCACGTTTATTCTATTATGGATGTGGTCGTTAGATTCTTTAGGTTTAAAACGCTTCTCACAGTCTCTTGCGCAATGAGATGAATCACCGCATATAAAGCAATTTTTATTTTCTCTTTCAAGATATTGGGGATAGTTCTCTTTAATCTCTGGTTTAAAGTTTTGTGATTTATTTTTAAAGGGTCTTGGATATATCCATAAGTAATAGGAATTTCTTTATGTGATCCGCTTCTAGATGAAATATAAATATCGCACTCTTTAGCTAAATCAATAGGCTGAAACCAATCTTCTGCTTCTCGAATGCCAATATGAGTTGCAGTTTCCTTATTTAAAGTTTCAAATAATTTATCAGAAATTATAAGATCACATAGAGATTCAAAGGAATTAACTTTTCTTAACGAACAATAATATTGGAAGTTTGCCATCAATCTTGCAGCAAATTGGATGTATGTCTCGCCTGATGATTTGACAGCATTTTTAAATGAGTTTAAACACTCGCGAGGGGTTAATTGGAATTCTCTGAGTACTATAGATTTTAGTTTTTCATAGTCATTTAATTCCTCTTCTTTAATATACAGTAAGACATTATGAGCTCTTTCGCCCAGAAGATTTATTAAAATTTCAGATTTATATTCGTCATTTATTTTCTTGGTTAAAAATGCGCGTTCTAATGATTGGAAGAACAGATTAAAATTTTCAGATCTGGTGGGAACAGGAAGAGATAAAGCCTAATACTTTTTATCATATTTTCTATGTTAGTTTCGAACTGTTTATCTTCGACTTTAGCTGCAGTATTTAAACTTAATGCTTTATTTTTAGCCGTTTGAAGTTCGATTTCTTTTTCTAATTTTGCTAACTGAAGTTTCGCGAGCTCAATTTTCTGTTTTTCTAAAGTTACCTCTCTTTCGTTTCGCGATACTCTCTCATCTATACAGTTTTGAATTAAAGTTTTAACGGAATCAGGATCACTTTCAAATGTACTACTGTTCTCAATTTAAGTCTTTAGTTTAGCTATGGTGTCCGTACTCTCCACAGTACCGTCTAGATCCTCAACAACTCTTATGAGATCCTCTTTAAGAGCGTTTTTTTATACATTTTAGAAAAAAATATGGAAAGATCCTACCTTTTTTTTTTTTTTTCTAGCTCCTTGTTGCTCGCACGTACGATGTATCCAATGATTGAAAAAAACGTGTCGATTCCACTGATTTCACCTCTTCGCAGGTAATATCGTTAGATGAAAAATAGTTCTTGAAATTGTTCGAATTGACACCTCTTAGCAGGTGTTTGTGAGTGGTTCCAACCTCTACACAGGCGGAATTTTCGTCGATGGGTTCCACCCTCTACACAGGCGGAATATTTGTCGATGGTTCGTTGAAAAATACACCTCTACACAGGTTATTTTATTCAACAGTTCCAACCTCTACACAGGCGGAATTTTTCATGCTGAGTTCAAACCTCTACAGGTTGAACGAAGTTTTCAAAAATGGCGGCGCGTCTCCTCCACGGACGGCTTTTGTTCACGTTCCAAACTTTGATCAAAATCGAAATTTTTTTTCAATCCCGGCCTCTACACAGGCGGAGTATTCATGCTGAGTTCAAACCTCTACACAGGTTGAACGAAGTTTCCGAAAAATGGCGGAACGTCTCCTTCATGGACGCTTTTGTTCATTGTCCAGACTTTGGTTCAAAATCGAAATTTTATCGATCGCGGCCGAGCCCCCATAATTTGTGGGAGACAACAAGGGGTCCAAGACGTTTGTCTTTCTTCTATTTTATTTTAAAATTTAACAAAAATTAATTAAAAAGGTAGATAAGTTTGACAATGATATGCAGAAGGTAACGCCTGCTCGCGCACCTCTCTCGTTCTCCTTTTCTCTAATGTCCAAGAGTTTTAGTTTGGATTTGCTGCGCCTGCGCGCGAAGACTGTGTTTTGCTTTTGGCTGCATGCCACAACTATATATATATATATATATATATATATATATATATGTTGTGCATTTATCGTTACGTCTCTCAAGGAAAATTTTTTAATTGAAACCAATTATATTTTGATGCTACTACTCACAGAAACATTGCAGTAATCACACTGAAATTTTGATAATAGCTTTATTTTGATTGATTTATTTGATATTTTAAAATTACTTTGATATTCCAATTTTTTTTCATGATTTAGTCAGATGTAATACATACTCTTCTCAAAATAATGTTTCATTAAAAAACTAAAAAATACAATTCCCATTTGATATATATTAAAATAATATAGTTCATTTTTTAAACTATTAAAACCAAAAAAACAAACAAATATAGTACAAAAGAAACTCTCATAATTTCGAGTTTTAAAGTTTTTTATCGTAATTCACGCTTAGTGATAATGGAATTAAAATCGTAACTAATTTTTAACTAGTACTGCCCTTTAACCAGCAAAACTTATTGCTTTATTTTAATATATAATTCTATATATTTTAGTAAAAAAAATTCTTTTTTTAGTTATAGCAGTTTGTAGTTTCTGAAAGTACTTGAAATGTATCGAAGTTGAAAATTTATTCGAGAACCATTTAGGGCGAGATAATAGCTTTTTAAATGCTGTGCTATTATTTATTACGTGAAAAGTTGAAATAAATTGTATCACATTAAAAGAAGTGTGTTAACGTGAAGCGGAAACTTTGTATGAATAACGAAAATCCTTTGTAAATGTTGTTAGAAGATAACAAAAACTTAAGAGCTTCTGCTCTTATTTATGAGAGTGATTTTTAATCATTGACAGAAAGTTGGAAAACTTTATCTATTTATTTAGTTCTTTGAATGCGTTAAAAAAGACATTTTCAAATAAGTAGAAAATTACACAAGTCATCAATAAAACTTATTTAAGATGTTTTTATACGCAGTAATATATATAATTTTAATGGATGGTCTATATAATTTATGGTAAAACAATTTTTATAAGATCACATCTTAAACTTTTAGTTCGTAAAAATAGTGACAATATTCTGGCCTGTCGCACATATATTTATTACAAATAGTTTATGATGTAGCTTAAATTCAGTGTCTTACTGACCCCTTCGTTTATAAATTTATCATTTTATGTTAATCTTTATGTATAAAAATCTTCTGTGCGTGTGTTTGTCACTAAACTCCTAAACGGCTGGGCCGATTTCGATGAAATTTCTTGTGTGGGTTCAAATAAATTCGAGAATGGTTTAGATTCACAATTCGGTCCAATATCGCAATTAGTTAAAAATATATTAATTAAAAACATTCAAAAAATACAACTCAACATTCACCTGCATTGTTGTAACAACGCTATTATTATAAACACACACACACACACAAGTAAGATAAAAAAAATTTTAAATCAATTCCTACTTAGATCAACCGAGAAAAAATTTATTTTAGCTACTTTTTATTAAATAGTTGCAATTAATATAAATATGTATATACATATGACAGAATCACAACATTAAGTGGTAATTAATTTTTATTAATTATCATTAAAGTATCATATTGTCATCCAAAACAATCGTGTATATAAAATTTCCTTTCAACTGAATGCTTTAACACGTGAGAAAAATACCTTTTCAAATTTTTACATAAGTTGCCTAAAGGGTCGCTAAGTCGCCAACGTGACTGTATTTGTAATTTTTTGAATAATTAGTTTAAATTAATTAATTTTTATTAATTATAATTAAATTATTGCATTGTCATCCAAAACAATCATGTACACTACATTTCAGCTCAATTGAGCGCTTTAAAATGTATTTTATTAGCGATTGAAAATTCCACCAAGATAAATAAATAAACAAACAAACAAAGAAATAAAGTATGTATAGAGATCGTGAGCTAATTGTAAAAATTGAAAAAGACGTAAGTTGGCGTTGAAAACTGATTTTCAGCCAAACTGGCCAAACCCGGTCTTTATTGTTACGAAAATGCAGACGTGCGATTCACGCTTTTTAGCGTTTTTAATTAATATCTTTTCAAATAATCTTTATAAATGTAATTCTTCTGTGCGTCTGTATGTAACTGAACTCCTCCTAAACAGCTTCACCGATTCTGATGAAAGTTTTTGTCTGTTCCAGTGGACTCGAGAATGGTTTAGATTTATAATTCGGTTTAGAAATGTTTATTTAATTAACTTTTTATTCATAAATTGTTGATCTTGGAATGTTTTACATTGGATCCGGCAGACTGCGCTACGATTGCAGAATCAAATATTCAAAAATCTTTTATTTTGAATTTAAGATGTGTGTACAGGACAACGTCTGTCGAGTCCTCTAGTATATATTAAAATGTTTTGTTAAAGTTGAAAGAATATGGAGAAACATTCTTATTTTAGTTAGAAGTTATTCAATCTCCTTAAGTATACATGTGAACTTCGTAAAATATTTTATAATTGAAAAATGTTCACACTGCGTGAGTTTAATAAAACAAATTTAAGTAAAGTGAAATACGTTTAACTTGTAAACGCTTAAGACGAAATGTCGGTATACACGAAATTATACAATGGTCCCGACAAACTACTACTTATTTCATACATTTTTTACCTCTTAACACGAAACGAAAATAGCTTAACACAAAAATATTTCCCTTCCGAGAATGAACAAAATAGCAAAAACACGTTGAATTAAGGTAGGGTGTAAAATGAAAGAGAGGTCGTTTGACATGTTTCGTAGAAAGGAGGCTAAATTGACTTTGAAATACCCTCAGAATTGCCTGAGACACGAAAACGAAAATTTGTTAAGATTTTGGTATTAATAACTCTACATAAAAACAAAGAGAGCAAACTACGTAAATATTTTAACAATTTCTATTAAATACATGCATATACACATATCTATGTAAATAACATGTACTCTACTAAACTTAATTTTGTTGAATGTGTGTGTATGTTTCTTTCCTAATATCCATTAACACGAAATTCTTTTAACACTAAAAATATTTCAGTCTCTTCAGTGTGGTGTATTATGATTTATATTCATTTGAAAGGTTTAACTAGCTTAGACTAAGTTTGCATTATTAATTCAACAGAGATTTTTCTATAAATATCTTTAACCTTAATGTAAGACATATATTAAAATGGCTGGTTTGAATAAAAGGAATACAATATATGTTTATCTTGTGTCTTTATGGAATTATACTTTATTTATTTGTACTTAAAGATTTTCGTCTCTTATTGTTACTATTACGAAGTGTAAGGTTTTGAAACAGAGGCGTAACGAAATAAATTAAGCCCCCCCTGCAAAGTCAGTTTTTGGGCCCAAAACACAAATATGAGCGTCAGTAAGGCATTGGGGCTTCTGTAATCCTTGCCCCCCCACGTAATGCAGAGGTGTACTTTACGCCATTGTTTTGAATTTTGAAATAATTTCTTTAGTAAAATTTTGAAAAAAAACTTTTATGAAAATATGTTAAATCTGGAAGAAAAAAACTTGATTATTTACATGCAAGTTTTTATCCTAATTTTTAATATAATTTTTTTTTCATTATTTCTCTGCTCGAGAGATTAATTTTTGTTCTCTTTTCTTAATTTCATTTTACTATATTGTCAGGTTCATTATCCACGTGGTAGAAATAGGCTTAACTTTTCAACATGACTATTGTTTCCTATTATGTCAAAAACGTCTGCTGTATGGGGAAGGTTGGATCCATAAAGCATTGCTAACCCTAAATCACTGGCCTAATTCAGTGACAGCTTTAGAAATCATAATAGGTCTCCAGTTTAGTCCAAAGACTTTTTTGTATCTGCATTTGCTGTGTCTTGTGAATTCCAATTTCTTCTTCTTTAGCATTGTAGGTTCTAGAACTTCTTCACTTTTTTATTATACTATATATATATATATATATATATATACTAGCCGTTACCCACCCGCTTCACTGGGTATTTCACGATGTTGTATATATGTATATACATATATATTAATTATTGATATCTATTAAGAATTCTTGTATTGAAAAATATATTTATAGCTGTTACTCGGCCCTTGATATAAAAAAAAAAAAAAGAACATAAATTATAATATCTGATTTCTATTTATATCTAAAATAGAAGGAGAAAGATTTTTTTCTCTCACTTAACCTAATAATCAAGTGAATTTCCACCAATGCAACTTTCAGTGGATCTCTACTCCATAAAATAAACATGCGTGCTAAATTTCAAGTGTAAATCTAACAGAGCAAAAACGGAGTTTTTATCATCAATACCTCGTTTAAAGCACTCTTAGCGAATTCCAATTCAACAAAAGAAGCATGCAAACCAAATTTTATTATTGTAGTCTTAGCAGTTCGAAAACGGGAATTTTGTCTATCAATACGCTCCAATAACTCTCCCCGCTTCCCCCTGGAGTTGATTTCCATAAACTCCATTCTCAGTGGAACTCTATTCATCTAATGAAAAGTGCTCAACATATTTCAAGTAAATGAGTTAAATTCAAAAACAGGAATTTTTCTACAACACGCCTTAATCCCTCGCAACCCCACACCTTTGGGGGTCCCTTTACGCAAAAATCTTTGTAAAAGGAAATTTATTCCATGAACGGAACATACCTTCTAATTTTCAAGCAGGTGTTTCTATTAGGTGAAAAGCGGAATTATTTATCTATTACGCTCCTTAATCCTCTCAGTGACCCTTGGGGATCAAATTTCCCCAAAACTATTTTGTAGCGGATCTCTACACCAGGAAAGGAATTCGCTTACCAAATTTTAAGACTGTACATCTAATAGTTTAAAAATGGAAATAATTATCTATAACGCCCCTTAAGCCTCCTTAAGCCACAAAGGAAACGATATTCACAAAAACCATCTTACGGCATATCACTCAGTGAATGGAATCTGCTTACTCAATTTCAAGATTTTATTCAGTTTAAAAAAGGAGTTAATTGCATAACCCATCTCCACAACGGCGATAAAACCCATTCTGTAGGGGATCTGTACTCAGAAAGGAATCCGCTTATCAAATTTCAAGACTGTACGTCTAATAGTTTAAAAATGGTAATTATCTATAACGCCACTTAGGAAACGATTTTCACAAAACCCATCTTACAGCGGATTTTTTTACTTAATGAATTTAACCATCTTATTATTTCGAGTTTTACGTCTAATAGTTTAAAAAGGAGTTAAATGCCTATAACGCCCCTTAATTCTCCACAACGCCACTTGGGGTCGATTTTGACAAAACCCATTTTGCAGCGGATCTGTACTCTATGAAAGGAATCCACTTATCAAATTTCAAGACTGTACGTCTAATAGTTTAAAAATGGAAATAATTATCTATAACGCCCCTTAAGCCCCCGCAACGCCACTTAGGAAACGATTTTCACAAAACCTATCTTATAGCGGATTTCTACTCAATGAATGGAATCAGCTTACTAAATTTTGAGATTTTACGTCTAATAGTTTAAAAAAGTAGTTAATTGCCTCTAACCCCACTTAATTATCTACAACGCCACTTGGGAGTCGATTTTCACAAAACCTATTCTGTAGGGGATCTGTACTGTATGAAAGGAATCCGCTTACCAAATTTCAAGACTATACATCTAATAGGTTAAAAATGGAAATAATTATGTATAATGCCCCTTAAACGCCCTCAACGCCCCTTGGAGGTCGATTTTCGTAAAAATCATTATGTAGGGAATCTCTACTTTATGAAAGAAATCTGTGTACCAAATTTCACGATTGTACATCTAATAGTTTAGTAATGGAAATAATTATCTATAACGCCCTTAAACCCCCGTAACGCCCCTTGGGTTTCGAACTTTGCAAAATCCGTTCTTAGCTGACGTCTACTCCATGAAGGGAACCTACCTACCAAATTTCAAGTCTGTAGGTTTAATAGTTCCGGAGATATCGTGATTAGTCAGTGAGTCAGTGAGTGAGTGAGTCGCTTTTCTCCTTTATATATATATATTTATATATGAGAATGTATGCGAACATTTACATTTAAATGATGTGCACGAACAATAAATTTGAAAAACGCAGCGGTATATGTTTCGTGTTTTCCCTTGGTTCTATAATGCAGGTCAATCTCTAAAAAATATTTCAGGAGCAAATTGTTTTGTTTTAACTGAAACATAACTATTACTACAGAGATCTTTATAGAAACGCGATGTAGTTCCTGAATCATTTCTGTTATCAAATGTGTTATAAGTATCATTAGGGTAACATCACATAATGCGAACAAAAACAATGAAGAAAACTCGCGCTTTCCTTCATTGTTTGCAAAAAACTGTGGATAACGTATTGTGCTAAAAAAAACCCTTTAACATGATGAAAAGATGATGATGGAAAAGAAAGAGGTGATGGAAACTAAAATTCCACAGTAGTGTTTACATAAGTTTTAATGAATAAAATTCTACTCTCTATAATTGAAGAGCATGATTTTGTGTATTACAAGAAGAATCTCAGAGATGCGGGAAATATAGGTTCTATCTTTCAAACTGGTACTTTGATAAAATATTATTAAAACAATAAAATATCGAGTGAAAAACTTTATAGCATTTCAAAAATTGTTGAAAATATCTAATTTAAAAATTTGAGAAACTTGTTGTTTATAATTATTTATTTTTCTTCACACTACTGTAAATATAGTGAAAGAGTGCACATGACAATGGCTTTTATATACTGTGATCATGTACTCTAATACAGGGGTTGGAAACCTTTTAGCTGTGGCGTGCCAAACAAACTACCAACATGATTCAGCGCGCCATTTTTGAAATAATTCGATTCCCTTGACAATGCATGCAGTGTTAGAGAATAGAGGTCAATACTATAGAGTTACAGTTTTATTATATATTAATTTTACAACACTTAAAAATTTCTTAACTTTAAAAAACATAATAAAATGTAACTATTTCTTCAACAAACTAAAAAAAATTCAAACTGCATACGTATATCATGCATTTTGAAACATATTTATTTAAGTAAAAAATAGATAACATGAAATATATGTTCTTATCTTCATTGCAGTTATATAAAAAGGTAAATAAAAGTTTTAATGCGAACCAAGCGCTTGCACCGCTCTACTTTAACACTTTTTATCGCGAAGTCAAAGTAACTAATTCGTGGCTCACGTGTCATGAGTTCGAACCTAGTACCACGGAAGATCCGCCGTTCAAAAGGGGTTAATGCTCGTAAAATATGCCAAGTCTCAAACGGCTTTCCGTTGATGTGGTGTGGAAGCTAGAAAAGGGACGTGCCAGCTCAGCTCTCGTCACCTGATCATTGTTCAAAACTACGAGGACCGTCGCCAAAAGCCCTCGTGCAGTTTCATAGTGTGAGGTGAAAATTCATTCCACAAAATCTGGGATATAATTTGTGATTTTTAATTTGACGCCATTCTGAGCATTCAATTGTTAAACAATTTATTTGTAGACTTGAAATATTTTTCATATCAGGAAAGATCTCTTTTACTTAAATACGTGGAACTAAAATCGGAAAGAAGAGTACATGCAATTTTCTGTTTTCAAGCAATTAAATGTTTCCAGCAATAACATTCGATTATTAACAAAATAGCTGCAAATTTATCTTTAAACTTATCGTTCAGATTTTTTTCGTAATTCCAAAAATGTCCATAAATTTGAAGATAATTGTCAAATAATCCCATTTCGCTCTCTTCCATCCAATCAAAAATTGAAAAATTTGTACAGTAGGATAGAGTGTAAATGAGAATTGTACCGTGGGGCACATGTGGCACGCGTGCCAGCTTGCCATAGATTGACGACCTCTGTTCTTATACATATAGAGAGCAGAAAAAAGGACTCACACCACCACACACGATCACTGAGGACATTTATGATAGCGCCATCTACTGCCCTATCTTGGCGGTAGCACACTGAAAGAGGCCTTAATTTAAATTTCAATGTTGCCATTAATTTAATTCGTTTGTTAATGAACATATGAAATATCATTGAACCATTTCTGTAAAAACAGACAAGAAAAACAGAAAAAAGGAGCAGAAATAATTCAAGTTTGAAGAGTTATACAACCCCATAAAGCAACTGTCACTTTTACGTGTACTACAATGATGCAATGTTTGAAAATGCTCCTCTGAGATTTAAAACATGATGAGAGCATATTTCATTTCAAGCGAAATTTAGGCTGTATTTTCCTCCAATACTTCAACTTCTAGTAAGCACTTCCATTTACCATCAATTTTATGAGAGCGTATGGAGTAGTGCCAAAATTTCCCCTTGTTATTTATATGAAACTATTACATACCCTTCGCAACTTGTTAAATCATCGCTGATAAACATTAGATGTTCAACAAAGATGTCTTATGAGTGTTTGACTTTTATTCGTGTGTGGCTCTAAATAAAATTGAATTTCATCACAGAATAAACGTTTCTATAGCGTTTTTTAAAAACGTGAATAAGCGTGGATTACAGTGATTACGCAATTAACGTTGCGACATAAAAATGCTGTGCGTTTACTTTTGTATGGAATTTAGAGTATCCTTTAAAGTTAATTCATTTTACATACGATTATAAGGTAAACAAAAAAATGTAGCAGAAAAGTTAATTAGGTATCGTTTTTAGGCTAAGGACATTATATGGTATGTTATTTTATGCACTGTGTACTTAATGCGTAGCGAAATTTACATTAAGGTGACGTATTACTGCAAATATTACTAGTTTGAAAATAGTTTCCCTAATTGAAACTCAACAATTGCTAAATTTTTATTCAAGATTTTTAAAAATAAATGAGTTTATATGGCAACAAACCTACCTTAAAATGTTTATGCACTGAACAAATGAAAACAACGGTATTTAAGCATAATCTTTTCTCTTTGAATGTCTATATCAGGTGTATTCAGCGAACAGAAGCATCCACGATGAAAATTTAAACTTGGATTTATTTGATTTTTAGATTCGAGATATCAACAAAAAATATAATAATAAAATATACATATTCTGGTTTCTTAAATTTTTTATATGAAAAAAACTACTAAAACAAGGATTATTGCATTGATGCAATACTGAGTCTACAGTACGGCAGCCCATGCTACGAAAGGTGGAAGCATCTGAAGCAATTTGAAACAATTCCGAGCAATACTTTATTTTGTTGTTTTTGAAATCATAGTCGGCCGTCTCTTTTTATAAATACTGGGAATCGAATAACCAATTTCAATTTGCAAAAATAAGCGCCTTCTTGGTTGTTTTCTTTGGTAGCAGATCGTTAGCTGAGAGTGTAGACCACGGGCTACAATGCATGATTGCATTACACTATGAAATCCATGAATATGGCCGTCGATCAAAATGTATGTTGTCTACAGTCTGCATCAGGGGTCGGCAACCTTTTAGCAGTGGGGTACCAAACTAATCAACCAATATGTGATTTAGCGTGCCACACTGTAGAAATTTTGAAACAATTCGATGCCCACGAGAATGCATGCAGAGTTACAGAATACTAATAAAAGAATTCTAGCCACGATTTTGTCGAAGACTATTGCTTGAAATAATGAAGTCGACTAGACATTAAGTTGAATTAGACTTAAAAGTCTTCATGTTTCATGATATTGAAAAAAGAGAGGTAATCCGCGCGAGTTCATGTCCTCACAAAATAATCAACCTTGAATCTTAATAACCACTATTTAGTTGTATGTGTATACGTTCCAAGATTTAGGAAGAAAATTTTCATTAAAAATAAATCTATTAAGTCTATTTAGGTAATTTTATTAGCAGTTGTTATGGCTGATACCTGAGCGGAACATCTGCGCATGCACCTAAGCGCCCAAGGTCACGAAAACTGAGATGAGCACAATAGGCTTTGGCTCTCATAGGCTGTTGTGCCACTGAGTTTAGTTTGTTATGGTTTATATAACTATTAGAAAATTAATATACACTGTGAAATTAACAAATGATATCAAATCGTATATTTCTAGTATAATTTTTACTTTTATTATTTTTCGAATAAAGATTACATGTGAAGCTAAAAAATTATACTGTAAATCTAATTTCAGTAAATATTGTGAGAAATATTATAGTTTTAACATAGTTCGAATGATAATATTTTGAATTTCGGATATTTCATGTATATTCCTAACTCCTACTTAATAATATATTCTCCTACCTAATATTAAAATTCAGATCTAAAGATTACATAAACTATATATAGGATTAAAAATTTAATCAAAAATATGAAATTAATTATTCATTCCAATGTTTAAAAGTTTAGTTGTTATATCGCATTTCAGTTTTTTTTTTCATTTTAGGTAATTATTCTCGTCGTCCCATTTACCTTAGCTTTGCGAAGAATTTCCATAGTTTATAAAACTATTTATGAAATAAATATATCGCCGCAACCACACATACACACAGTATTCAGTTTCTAATTTTCATATCTTGCAAAAGATTAACTCGGAAAGTAATAACTCCTACGTATCTTCAAAACAACCTTTTTTAAAACTAGAGTTTCCATAATTGAATTTTTAAGGCTTATATTCGCTAAATGTTCTAAAATTTAAATGAGTTGAACTTTCTATTTGCGCAACGTAGGATGATATTATTTTCAATTATCAGTAATATATTTCAATTAATTTTTGGAGGATTAATCTGATTTTGAAAGTAAGCATCATGTTAATAAAGTAAATAAATATTTGAATAAGAAGAAACGATTAATTCATCGCTGGTACCTTTATCGTAAGAATTTAAAGAGTCTGCCTCAGAATTATTTAAATATCATTCACTTGTAAGAGTATTTATTTATTTCCCCCTTTAAAATGTTGTTTTAAGCTTTAGAACACTGTATAGTATTTGCAGTACTCATTGGCGTACACAAACCTCTCTTATGTTGGAAGAGGGGGATTACATTCTTAGAAACATGTAGATGGAAGTACCAAGAAATAATCCCTATGGGAAAAATTAAATATCCTTAAGTCTAAGGGGAGAGGTTAACTCCCCCCCGCCAGTTATGTATAAGCCACTGGATGTACATCAAGTAATTTGATTTTCTTCGTTTGCGGTACAACTGCTATGCTAAATGCTACTAGAGAATTCTTCCAACCCTTTTTTCGACTGTGTGGCCATTTCGATGGGGACAATTTTTAGCTCCTGTGTTGTAAAGTGAAAACCTTGACCATCATATACGGCGAAAATGGACATTACTGGAATTTAGCGCCTAATTATGGTCAAGGAAGTTTTTGCTCAGTTTCAGTCAGTGATCCTCAAGTTAATTTTCGTTTGAAGGAAACATAATAAAGATTGCTATTAGAAATAAAGTTCCCCCCTTTTTTTTTACAATATATCTAAATAAACTTCACATTTTTGTTGCTTACTGAATGCCATTTACGTTATAAATGCATAATGAATTTATTGAAATCTAAAATTCAGTACGCATTTAAAACGTAGAGTAAAAAAAAATCATCTAATGAAGTAAGAAAATCATCTAATTACTGCTTCTAATACTTTGTAAGTTTTAAGAATTTGTTTACCTTAAGAAAAAATATTAAAAGAATAAACTCAGCACATTTTGAATTAGAAAATATAATTATTTACCTTATTGTTTGAAGTAAGTTTTAATACTTTCTTTCATTTTAGCTTTAGAAATGGAACAAATGTCATAATTCTTTTCTTAAGAATATTCAACTTCTATTAAATAAGGCGGCCGCGGTAATCGAATGTTTCCATTGTAAGGAAAATATTTTTTCTTTGTTCAGAAAACACTTTTCTTAATCTCAAAAGGTTTGAAAATTAAAGCATAATTGGGTTTGTCTAAATCATGCTATGCAATTAAAGAGCATTTGAATAGGAGAAAAATAGAAATATTCTTCTTTTTTTAGGGTGGGGGGTATATTCCCATTGTTTACACAGATTGGTAAATGATTTCAAAATGTATTCAAGTAAAACTTCGCGAAAAGAACTACGTGAATTGATAGAAAATAGCAATAGAAAAATGTTCCTATCGAAAGCAGTGGCATACACAGGAGTGAGTGTGAAGGTCTTAAGGTATCCGAATTCGTTCGGAATCGTTATTCTGCAAAAGCGTATAAATCAGGGCTTCTCAAACTCAATCAAAAATCCCAAATTTCAATCTCAATTCCAAATTTCAATCTTAATTTTTATCGCGCCCCCCTTATACAATAATGATGCGCTTTGGCAATAAAGCTACAGCACGATCTTAATTATAAACCTTACAAATTAACAAGATAAGTATTAAATTTTTGTATTTGTTACTTTTAAGTAATATTAGTTTTAAGCAAATTACTTTTTAGTAATTGGATAAATATTGTAAATTGCGACTCGGTGCTTTTGTCTACTTGTTTTTTTAAATGTAAATTACTCCTATAAAAGCTAACTGTTTATATCTGATAGTAAAAAAGCACATTTCTTTCATTTCTTTCTTTGTAAAAATATTTTATTGGACATTTTCAAAACATACTTTTTCAAAGAATGAAAAAGAAGTAAATAAATAAAATAAAAGGATTAAAATAGATACACGAGTTGAGAAAATTCTTGCATATATATCCTTCAATTATCAATTTCTTTACCAAATTTTGCTGCCTAGTTAAATTATAATTCAGTGATTAATTGT
>BMAU01003284.1:0-25634 GCA_019973935.1 Trichonephila clavipes | reverse complement strand
CCGTATGTTTGACATGCCTGGTCTAAGTTAAGGCGATAACAAAATCAAAATACGCATTTTCATACAAAACTGCGTTTTGTAGTTTTAACATTTATAGGAGCATTGAACTCATGAGTAGCATTCGACTTTTACCCAGACACTGGCGTCTCTCAGGGGCCCTCTATCAATATTCCTTCAGGGCCCTTCTTTAGATATAGGAGCCTTGTAAGTGGGACTGTAATTACACTTGTTGGGGCTCCTTGTAGCTTGGGGGCCCCGTACCATTGATACGGCTGGTACGGTGGTAGCCACGCCTCTAATCCCAGATAGTGTTTTCAGATATGCAACATTTTGCATTTTTCAAGAAATTTGTTTTCAAAACGTACTGAACACAAGCCTATTTTTTCTGACATGCCTCAACAGACGTGAAAAGAAATGACAGAGGAAGTTTTCTGGAAGAGAATTGCTTAGGGGAAAAAATAGGGAAATGTATTTCTATATAAAGATATTTGAGGAATGCGTCAGTTCAGGTCTTTCTGAGTGTTATTATCTGCCTAAATCTGTCTTTTGTCACTCCGCTCGCGTGAAAAATGAGTCCATATAAAAAGGTTCGTAGTTACGAATAAGAAAATTCTGAACGATATCCTCCAAATCGACTTCAGTTTATATTTCGATATTTTCTTTGATATATATATTGCAAAGTTACCGTACCACTATTCAAAGGCAATTAATTCGGGAGCATGACGCTTTTCAAAGATGTATATTTTTTCCTCTGAGACCCAATTCCCAAAATTTTTAACATAATATTTTCGGCCTTCTCTGCTATACAATTTAAAGTTTTAAACCAGCGCTTCTCAAATTTTTAATATTCGTGACCCCATTTTCTATCATATAATTTTCATCGCGTTACCCCATACAATAACAATGTATTTTATGCAATAATATTGTACTTTGACGCTAAAACTACAATACGACCTTAATTATAAACCGTACGAATTATCGAGATAAGTATTAAATTTTGCATACGTTACTTTTAATTAATAGATGTTTTAAGAACCTCTTAAGTAATAGGATAAATAGGATGTTGCTTTTCCTTTTTAGTTTTTAAATTGGAACAGATTCCAATAAATAAGCAGCGTGTATTTTACTTTTTATTATGTCAGAATGTATTTTGTTTTGCTTTCTTTCATTAAATTAAGAATTATTTAAAATAATCTTAGATTTTCGACTTTTCGATATGCCTTAAGATTCTCCGTTACGCCATTGGCTAATATTTTTACAAGTATGAACTGTTCCTTAATAAATCATTAATTAAAAGAGCAAAATTGCACGCTAGAAAACTGAAATGTACAATATATGTCTAATGTGATATTTTACAGATACAAATGCACATTTACGCATGGTAATGAAATTTGTAAATTGTTCCATAATATAAAAAAAAAATCAATATTTTGATTTTTTAAATTATAAACAAAAGAGAAAAAAGCTTCATGAAATGCTCTGCAAACATAGAAAAATAAGACTAAATGAATAAAAAAAATCATATGGTATTAAAAACCACATTAAGTTTTCTGTTGTCATGAGCTGCAATTTGTAAATTGCTTTATAAAATGAAGTGACAAACACTAATCACAGTAAAAAAAACGAATATTTTGATTTTAAAATTATAACTAAAAGAAAAAACTTACTCTGATATTCATTGCAAACACATGAAAATAAAACTATAAGCAAATAAATAAATTCCCATCGAAACAAAAAAAAAATCACATTAAATTTTCTGTTCTCGTGAAAAGAAGGAAAAACATTCTTTGCTTCTCAGAGGAATTTTTAAATGAATGCTAAACGTGCGTGCAACGAAATATCATTTGCTTATGGGATTAGTTTTATAGCATCGAATCATAAATCAAAAGAACTTGGGATGAAAACTACAGAATTATTCCAAGCATGACAAATTTCAAAACAGAAACGTATTACAAAAGCGGGATAAAATTCCGAATGATGAATAACAGAAAACTATTCAAACTATTCCGAGAAACTTTCTGTGGTTGTTTGAAATGCAAGAAGTTTAAGAAAAGTAAAAAATAAAAATGGTATTTATGTACATTTTTTGTTTCGTGTAAATCTTCTCTATCTGGCTTAAAATAAATGTTTGGATTGCGTTTTTCTTTAAAAAAAAACATACAAATTTTATTATATTTTATAGTTTGCCATGTACCATACTACTTCTCCTTCCTGCAGAAAATAATACTGTAAGCTGTTTAATATCTCTTGTTAATTCTTTTTTAAAAAAAAGTCTAGGGGTGGTTGTAAAATTTGTACAAGTCCCATTGTACGAATTGTTCAATTGCTCATACTTATAGCTCAAATTTTAAAACTGTAATTTTCATGCATTATGTAGCTCTATTTATTTGTTTCTCTTTCGTAAATATGTTCCTGGTGCTCCTCTTCAGTTAAATTTATTACTGAGGTTGCATCGTCCGACACTTCATTGGTAAAGTCCTTAGATTTCGATAAATGTGCAGCTCTTGCAGCTTCCTGATGAGTTGATTGCTTAGTTCCATTGATTGTTAATAAGTCTTCGCATGAGACAATACCTTTCTTCTCACGCAACGATTCCAGTTCAGGCAATCGCTGCCATATTTTTCTGCGAGAACTTACATTCATGTACAATCGCGACCTTATTGGCGACGTTAAATGAAACGAAGCACATGGTTGCTAATTCAACGCGGACGACATTTGAGAAATCGGGGTTGCCACCTTTTGGCGAGTTATCTTGAACGTTGAAGTTGTTGCAATAGTACATAATAAATTTATTGCATCATCACGAAAAACGTTTTTTTTGTTTTGAAAGAAACATATCTAGAATTTTTTTTAACCTTTTTCATATTGTTACTTTACTAATCGAGTGAAATATCACAATTAAATGTTCTTCAAAACTTTCAACATGCATACCGAAGTAACCGAGTGAATATTATCACGAACTTGTGGACGGTGCTGTTTGTGTTGAGTAATAGATTCCGAGTCCTAATGCCACTGAAGAACCACCGAATAGATGATGCACATTAAATCTGGCTTGAAACTCCTTACGTAAGCGGGGTGCGAAAACTTGGAGATTAGAGCATCAATTCGGGTGCCATTCTCATCTCTCGCCCACGGATTAAAATAACGAGGTTATTTTAACAATAACCGTCGTTTAATTTTGAATTGCGATTTTAATAAACAATTTATTGTTTCAAAATGCCGCGTGAAACGCATAATTTCTGTTTTGCAATATTTTGTTTTAATATAGATCTGTGTCTAGTACTTGTAAAGTATATATAAAATTACAATAATAATTTCATTATTAGTGACCAACTAAACAATATTCTAAATTGCATTAAAGCAAATTTATTTATATTTTTTACAAATATTTTCTTAAGTGTTATACGAATTTTCAGGTATTTATGCGTTCAATAGTTTTGCAAAAATAATACGTATTCATTTTTTGAACATATTCAAGAAGACAATTCCCCCTTCCCCGTTTAACGTTACTATAAGTTTTTCTTTAGAAACGCGTGTTAAACTACCCTTACCTCTACGGAGATTATCCAGGTTTTTTCTTGGCAAATATATAACAACTTGCACTTATTTAAAAAAGAACTTTTGCAGACACTTTCGGTTTTAATTAGCTTAAACAGCAAAACAAATTTTGAAAGCATCTGTTTTGGGACTCATTTTTGTTTTGTATTTCCCGCTGTCTTTCGGAATAGACTAATCATTTCGGCTGTGTGGTAAAATAAACTTCATCTCAAAAGAATTTAACTTATTAAAAAGCAGCATAATGAAACTCGTGTCTTGTTATGGGAAAAAATGTTGTTGCAGTGTACAAAGTGACAAACATCTTATAAAACATATTTAGGAAAATGTACGTAACGAAAAAAAAATTTCTCCGCGAAGCAACCTAACAACTGACATAAAAGACAATTTTAGCTTAGTTTGTTTTTCATTAAATTTTTCGCACAAGCAATGTATTCTCAAAATCTCTGAAACAAAAAAACTTAAAACATAGGACTACGGTTCTTTTTCTTTCTTTGAGTTTGACTAGCTTTAGAATCATTTCGTATTTTTCAATTCCTACTATTCGTTCACTCTCTCAGTATATATATATAGTCTAATTCTCTACAAACAAGAGACAATCATTCATCAATCTCATTTTCGAAAAAAACATATAGACAGTAAAAAGATCATATAATAAAGGACACTAGATTAAAAATTATAAACTGGATGCTGCAGTATTATAAACATTTCTGACTTAGGACAGCTAATATATAAAATAATTTATATAAAAGTGGCGTTGAACATGTTTTTTTGGCCAGCCAACCTTCCCCCTTTATGTAAAGGTGTGACATCATATGACGTCATAACACCAGCAAATAACTATAAATTAAATTTAAAATAATTTAGAAAGAACTGCGAAATAATAAGTACATAAAAACCCGGCCGGATTCAAATGCAACATTGTGTCAAAATTTCAGAGGAAATGGTTGAGTAGTTTCGGAGATTAGCGGCTTTGAACCAACACACATTACATTTTTATTTATATATTTTCCTCAAATAAAATAATCTCATTACTTCTTAAAAAACAATGAAAAATACAACTATTTTAATCCTTTATCTTTATTTAAATGCATTCTTAGTTATATATTTTGCTGAAAAATATGTTTAGCGTTTAATATTTAAAGAAAGTAATATATCCTGCTATATATGTATGTGCACACATTTTTTGAAAATGAAAAGTTTTGTAAGAAACAGAAAAAATATAATTAGTTAAAAAATATGTAAAACAATGCAATAGATTTTGGAAAAAATATGGTAGTCGCAGGAAGCTAAAACTTATTTAAATATTTTTATGTCTTCATTTTCTTTATATACATATAAAAAAAGTTACAAACTTTCTAGTGCTTTTAAATTTGATGCCATTTAGTGATTCAGTTTACACATTGTGAACCTTGATTCTAAAATGGTAAAAATATATTTACTCTTAAATTCCAGAATTATAAAATACATTACTTTGAGAGAAGTTCTTTTGATTTTCCGACAATTCTTTAATTATGATCATTTTTAAAGCTTTTTAATGATTTTATATTTTTTTTTGTAGAGTGTCTTTAAAAAAAAAATAAAAAAAAAACTTTAAAAAACAGTATTTTACTTACAATTTTTCAAAAATGTGCATCATTAATTGCTTTCAGATTCTAAAATTACTCCATTTTTATTTTACTTTTTACTCTATAGCTTTGAAAAAGAATGTGGTTTGATCTAAAGAGAGGGGAAACGGATGATTTTAATCAGATTCTTTTCTTCTTTTTTAAAAATTAAACAGGAATTTTTTTTATTTTGTTTTTATATAGAGTACAATATATTTTTTTATCTGTGTTCTTCGAGAAAAAATATGAAACTAATTTTCGCAATCATGTTTATAACATCTAAAAATGTCTTTTAGGAAAAATTACAATAAACTCACTTATATAACTTATACTCACTCGTGCTTTCTTTTCTTTTTATGTGCAGAGGCATATGGAGCAGCGTTTCTCAAGCTGTGGGGCGTGCTCCCCTGTGGTGGGTGTGCTAACCTTACGAAGGGGACGCGAGCATATTAAAAAGTCGAAAACAAAAGCTTATTTAAAAAATGTCATTAATTTACTGAAAGTAAACAAACGAAATATATTCTTACATAATAAAATATGTTTATTTACACTGATATAACACACTTATAAATGTACTGTACACTATGTTTTATAATTAATTTAACAATATTAAGTTAAGTTTAATAATTACCACTGATCCCACACATGGGCTTGTGATATGTAAAATAATATGCAAAAACCTATCACTGATCTTCATAATTTGTACGGTTTATAATGAGCCCCATAACTGCGAATTAAAAGTTACACAATTTGCTGCCCTATGTCATCGTTTTCTACGCAGGCACGCGTATGGGATGTGTAGGGAAAGGGGAAAGAAAAGGAGTAAATAAGTAAATCCTTCGCAAAAACTCTCAAGGTCCTTTTATTGCATTCCAAAACCTTCGGAATAATTTTATGGATAGCGGTGCCTAAAAACGGTCGTGCCTCGGAAATATGTATATATACGTCAGGGGTAATGATCGCTTTGACTGAGAGATACGTTTATATACGCCAGAGGCATTTAAGAGGTTAAAGTCGTACTGTAGCTTTGTCGTCAAAGTATAGTATTATTGAATTCAATCTATTGTTATTGTATGGAGACGGGTGAGGTGCGATGAAAATTCTGATTGAATATTGGGTTATAAATATTGAAAGCTTAAGAAGCATTGATATAGAGCATGATTAAAATTTTTCAAACGGAAATTATTAAAAGACATTTAATTAAATACAAACGTGAGAGATTGAAATAATGTGCCATTAACGTCATCTCCCGCACTTTACAAACTCTTTTAAGAGCCTCCTAATGAAAAGAAACGAATATATACCTTCATGAGTACCAAGTATAGTCTCACTGACCATTTTTAAGAGCTGACCCATTAAACTCCCAATTTTCTATGCACTTAGGTGACACAAAGAGCGAAATAGACCCAGACCTTTTGCAGAGACATTTCTTTTTATGGCCTCGTTACTCGTTTGGCGTCTTGTGAGAGAACGGAGCTCTGGATTCTAATACTTAAATATTCTTTCTGAAAAATCATTTGTGTTCGATTTATAAGTCTTAAGAAATCGACCAGGATTCAGGGATTGCTGAAATACAATGCTTAAGTTAAGGTTTTTAATTGCTATTTTGGAAACTTTTCTATCAAGTCATTCTCAGATATTTTATCGGTAGTTTACGAGTATCGTAACGTTAATGCTTGAATAAAGTTTTTGATTTTAAATTGGATAGCTATGTTTGCTCTGCGATAAATAAAACAACTTCATAATTACTTCACTTCATAATATGGATACTGTATCACAGTCTGAAAATGTAGAAAACACTTAATAAAGATAAAAATTTAAACAATTGTCTCTTGTTATTTAAGTGGGAAGTTAAACTCTTAAAATAAGGCACAATTCACTATTGTATTTATAGAGGGCTATCACGTGGATATTACCTTTTAAGATGTCAAGGGGTGACATTTTTTTAACCCGTTCAGGACCATGATCACGTATATGTGATCTCGCGTTTCTCCTTCCTAGGCCCATGGTATCATATCCGTGATTGCGCTTTCCCTCATCTGAGGTCATGACCACACCGGTGTGTGATCAGAGTTTGGAGCGTTTTTATATTATTTTTTACAAGGCACTAGTTAGCGGTTTAAGTTCATTTTTTTTCGAATAATGTCTAACAAAACATAGAGCTTTAATATGCACTTTTGGCTCCAAGTTTTTTTTTAATTAATTAGATCCAGGATATTTATGAATGTAAACAACTGCACATGTTTTAATTTTTCGAGATAATCGGGCATTTAAAAGTTTGCGTTTTATTGAGGCCTGAATTTCTGTTTATATTTTGACTAAGTTGGAAAGCTTAATAATTTATTCCGCATCAAACATTCATAATAATAGTTTCATTATTTATTTTTTGTGGTTCATATTTGGATCAATACTTTTAATACTCAAAAGACATTTAAAAAACAGATCTTCAAAGAAAAAACGCGATTACTTAATTTTAATTCAGTAAGAACAAACTATTCTTTTTCGTTGCTATCACATTTAGAGTTGCCACAACCATAAGAATAGAAAACTTAATACTAAAGTGATACTAAGAAAGCAAAAAGCATTAAAAATAAAAAAAATGATACACATTAGTTTTTATTTAAAAAATTTGTATTAGAACAGCATCAAGTTTATGTGACAATTAAATTTATCGTTTGATGTATGCCAGGTAGTATTTTGTAAGTTTTGCGTCTATTTTATTTTAATCATCATCGAGAAAAGAGCGAAAATAGTACTTTTTTTAACAAAAAAAAAATGAAAATCTTTTCTTTAAAATTTGCAATTGTTTTTTTAAATATAGTGAAAATGTTTGCTCGGTACAAATTATCAAACATAGTAGAATATAAATTTTAGCGTATTTGACTATGCATTTAAAATTTTACATGAAGTTTTAAATGAAATTAGGCTTAGCATGGAAATTCGCCCGGTCCCGTGAATGCTTAAGCTCTCGGAACACGTGGACCTGGGTAACGCTTCTTTCTCCTTTCGCCGGTACTGAAGGGGTTAAGTTCTACTTAGAGCTTAACTGAAATCTGTTTCTTTAAGGAATTATACAGATTAGGCTTATGACATTAAAATAAGTGTTCGAGAAAGGAGAGATGAATGTGGAAATAGATAGTTGTGCTAATTGAGAAAATAGTGATTATCACTATTTAGATTTTCACCACGAAAACGAAATTCGTCAACCTGTTAGTACTTCGTTGCCTAAACCTGTCTCTTATAGAGAAATCCATTTTGTAGAAACTCTCAGATAAGGTTTATTAAAAGTCGAATTCGAGATCTCATTGTGAACAAGAGAGCTTATGTCATTTTGTGGGAGTTATAGTTCCGTGAGTCTGCAAATAGCTTATATCAGTGCTTCTCAAACTTTCAGTATTTGCGACCCAATATTCACTCATAGTTTTCATCGCGCCCCCTTCATACAATAACAATGTATTGAATGCAATAATATTATACTTTGACGCTAAAGCTACAATACGACTCTTTCCTCTTAAGTGCCACCGACGTATATAAACGTCTCACCCAGTTGAAGCATTAATTTTCTGGACGTATATATACGTCTTTCCGAAGTACGATCTTTTCTGTGCACTGCTATCTATATACTTTTTCCGAAGGCTTTGAAATGCAATAAAAGGACCTTAACAGTGCTTGCGAAGAATTTACTTATTTCAGAGGATTTGCTTATTTTTATTCCTTTTCTCCCCCTCCCCCCATTGAAATACGTGCGTCTAAGTGGCAAACGGTGGCATTGAGAAGTGACCTGCGCAATTTTGAATCGGCAGTTAAGAGATTAATTGAGTTGCGTGCTCAGAAGCCAATACGGTTAAGTCAATTTTGTGATATCAAAAAATGGATTTAACCGCATTGGCTTCTGAGCAGCTCAATTATAGATCGTTTAAATTATAAAGATAAGTGTTAATACAAGCCCCTGGAGTCACTGATAAATATCAAACTTGTTCTTAACCTTGTATTGTTAAATCAGTAATAAAATAAATACATTGTAAAGTACTCATACATTTAGAAGTGTATTATATCAGTGTAAATGTGTATTTTAATTTTTAGTGTATCACACAGTATTTTGTTTGTTTACTTTCAGTGTAAATTAATAATTTTCTAAATAATCTTTTGTTTTCGACTTTTCAATATGCTTGCGCCCGTCTTGTAGAGTTATCACGTCCCCCAAGGGGGACGCGCCCCACAGTTTGAGAAACACTGGCTTAGATTATAACATTATATGATTTATTATTAAAGTATTTGTTAAACTTCCGGGTCATTTTAGCGAATGGACAGTTAATCTAATGAATTCTTTTCGACAATCTGTGTGCTTAACTATTTCAGATTTTTTGCGCCACCATTGCAGATTAGTTTCGAGTTACAATCTTTCGAGTACGGGATCCTCTTAGTTTGACCGAGAAGCTTTGAGGGACCATTACAGTATTATAAACTGAAGTTCCAGAGAAACTAACAAGAGTGCTCGCATGCAAATAACGAAGAAAAATTGCATCGATGCAAATCTCTGTCATGAACAGTGCCTATATAAGGCAAGAAATAACTGGAGCAGTTTTTAGATTGGTTTCTGCATTTGAAATAGTAGGTAATCACAATTCAAAGGATTATTATTGAATGCGTGAGAGATGAGTCACAGCATTGTAGAGGTATAAAATTAAATTTGGCTGATGAACATTGTCAGAAATCCCTTTGGCACTGATGCTGGTGGAAAATCTCTAAATTTGATCTAAAATCAAGAATTTTAAATTATATAAAGCAGTGCTTCTCAATTTTTCAATATTAGCAACACAATTTTCAATCATAATTTTCATCGTGCTCTCCTCTACATGGTGATAATATATTGAATGTGTGTGTGTGTGGAATAATAATGTATTTTTACGTTAAAGCTATAATACGATCGTACTTAAAAACCGTACAAATTATCAATATAAGTATTATATTTTGCATATATTTCTTGTTAAGTAACACACATTTTATAAATTACTTTTTAGTACTGGAAATTTAGTATTTTGTCACTTTTCATAGTTCACAATACATTTTGTTTTGGTTCCTTTTAGTAAATTAGTAATTTTTTAAGGATGTTCACCCATGTGAAAGAATGTTTTTTAAGCATTTATGGGGAATTTTTTTACGACCAGTAAAATGATATAACTTAACGTTTTTTTTATCATTTATTTATATGAATCTTAAGATTATGTACATAACTTTTTAGCCAAAAATATCCAATAGAACGTGAATTATAGCGCTCTGAACACACCCGCCTCGAAAAAAATGGACGCTCACTTCCTCCCCGATTCCTCCAAAAAAACATTAATGGCGTTTTAATTTATATTTTTCTTCTCTTATTTTTTTTTTTTTTACTCTCTCTTCTTTTCGTTATTTTTCTTGCGGTAGATGGCGCCACGATTCAGAAAGTTGCGTTTTCTTACTTCAGTCCAGGGTCACCAATGTAGGATTCGAACCGGGCACCTTCCGATCCGAACACCAGTATTCCGATCACGCCAAACGATTAATGGCGTTTTAATCTATAAGCTTAAATGCACCAAAAGAACCATACTCACTTGAAAATATCAAAAATTGGATTTTTGGTAGAACTCTGAAGAAAAAGTTTCGAGTTCCATGGGTTTTTTGTTATAAAAAATTGAAATATTTTGAATTTTGGAATGATTGTAGTTCATTTGATGCATATATTTATGATGAATCTACCCTATGAATTTGTAGTTATTCGGTCAAACCCTTTTCTAGGTATGATGGAGGAAAGTTTGAAAAACAGTTTTGAGAAAAATGCGTTTAAAAAAATTGTCAAGTCCGATTAAAACAATGAAAATCTTAACAGGTGCTCTTGTAACACTTGCTTCTTTGTAATGATTTCGAATTTTATAAAAATCACTTTACCACCGTATTCTAGACATGTTAAGGAAGCAATTTATGAAAAAGGTTTTTTAAAATTTTTTTGATCCATCACGTGGGTGAACTCTCTTAAACAATCTTTTAATTTCAACTTTTCGATATGTTTGTGGCCCCCCACATAATGGCGCACCACAGTTTGAGGAACGCTCATATAAAGGTTAGAATAAAAAATATATGTTATAATACAATGAGTGCATTCTATATTTAGATCTGTCAGGTAACAAATTGTTTACAGAATTTTTTAAATTTATTTCTCAATAAGAATTATTAGCACTCCATTTCTACACTGATTTCAAAAATAGTGTACAAACGTAATTCAGCTACAATAATATACTTCAAGTTTTCTGCATTTCCTTTTTTCTCTCAATTGTCCAAATAATAACATTTCTCACAAAATATTTTAAAACTGCCTAACAATCTAAAGCCTTTTTTAATTAAATGAACGAGGTTATTTTCTAATTAACATTAGTTTCTGGTAAAATCGGAGACCAACCTATTTTTCGGATTCCAATAGCAATCGATAATCGATTGCCTAATGTATTTTTGAAGCCGCACAAGCATCTCAGCTCCTGTCTTCGTACTCGCAGCTGTCCTCCAATGAAAGCCGGTTCCGAGACTGTCACATATCCGATCAATGGTCAAACGTGCTGGAATTTATGTATATGGAAGAGAGTATTTTCTGATTCCTGGAAAATATATTGGAATGTTACGAGAGAGATTTATGAAATAAATGTCGTAGAAGGATAAATGTAATTAATTGTTTTTTAGATGTAGAAGTTTCATATAAATTAGAAAATTAAGATATTCGGTCAGCATTAATTGAAAAATTATTTGTAGATCATAAAACTACTCTCTCTTCTACAATGATTGTGAAATACGGCTTTTCCTCCAACATTGTTAACCCTTTAACTGCTTTGCCCGTATACCGTAAGGGCTACTGAAAGCTGGCTACAACCTGTTTAACCTTACATTGTGCGCGGGCACAGATGTTTTTTTTCTTTCAGTCTTTGATTTGCTCCTGTTTTTAATTCTTATAGTGAAACTATTAGTGCTAGCTTTTTAAGATGCAGTTTGTCCTTGTACTGAAACACTGCTCATTCAGGAATTTCTTTGTGGTGAAAGAGGGACTTTTTCATTGGAGGCAGGGATTAAGATTCTTGAAAATATATTCAATAAAGAACAGGGATTGGAAAAGCAATGTGACATTTGTTGCTTGAGAAGAAATGGAAATTGAAAGATAATTTGAGAAAGCCGATATTATATCTGTCCCCATTGCAATGTAAGAGTTAGTATTACACCATGCTTTAAATTGTGCGTGTGCATATATATATATATATATATATGCATATTATACCTATATATGAGATTTTTTTGTAAGTAAGAGAGAAATTCTTTTCAGATATATGGAACATTCTTCATAGCAGGAAAGGTTTAAGGTTTTTCTGTTTCACAAGTATAAAGTAAAATAAAAAAAATAGTGTGAAAACTTTAAAATTAAAAATTAAGATAAAATTCTTTCATTTTTGTTTTTTACTAAGTATTATGCTTAGTTACATGCAATAAAAATTGAGCCTTTTTTAAACCGTTTTGGGCACAAAAATTGATCACTTAGGGCAGTGGTCTTCAACTCCCGGTCCGTGGATCAAACACTACTGGTCCACACAAGAAATATTATTTCCCTTTTATTTACTGCAGTATACTTTTCTTGGGTTTGGGCTTTTTTTTATGAAAAAAAAAACTTTATATTTCTTGTTAAATCACTTTATATTCATTTTTTGGTGTAGCTATATTTTATTTTGAAGTCACGATTAAATGCATTTCAATTAAAATTATTAAATCAAAACTGTCTAAAATATAAACAATCAACGCCCCCTCCCCCTCAGCGGGATACAGTAAAATTATCCACCGTTGACCGGTCCGGGGCGATAAAAAAGTTGGGAAACACTGTCTTAGGTGATTAAATAAATAAAAAAATAAATGCCACGATTGAAATTTTTCCTCGTCTTCTTGAAAAAAAAATTATGACTCATTATACCTTTTAGTGAGAGGTGTAGAACAAAAATTATTTTATAAGGTATCCGACTACGTTCGGAACCGTCATTTTAAAAAGTGCATAAATGGATAATTTTCATGATATTTAGTGTCACTAAGATTAGATTACATGCATAAAATTGTTTTAAGGACATTTTGACAAACAATTTTTTATTTAAATATAATATTTTGGCAAAAATTAACTTAGAATGATCTTTTTCCAAGTGTTCTCCTTTTGTGAAAAATGGTTCTATTATAATACTATTTTGCCTGTATATAGCTCAGACCTCTCTACAGAGGCTCAACTATAAATTTTGAAAAATTCATGTTATTTTCAGAGTTACCACCAATTGTAATAATTATTGGCGTTTTTTTCTTAAAATTGCTCCCCTCTGTTGTCGCAAAATATATGAATAAACCCACTTCTAAGTTATGTATTTAAAAAATTCCAGTTGAGCCTCTGAACAGAGGTCTGAGCCTATATACAGGAAAAATATTCTAATAGAAGCATTTTTCACAAAAGGAGAACATTTGGAAAAAGATTATTCCAAGTTAATTTTTTGCCAAAATATTGTATTTAAATGAATTGTTTTTGTCAAAATGTCACTGAAACAATTTTATGCATATATTCTAATCTAAGTGATACTAAATATCATGAAAATTATCCATTTATGCGCTTTTGAAAATCACGGTTCCGAACGTAGTCGGATACCTTAAGGACCATATTGATGTAATGTCCTATGAACCTATATTTATAGACTAGAACTTGAACTCAGGATAATTCTCACGAATTTAACCGCAGAGCAACGGGAATAATTATACATGTGTTTTTAAATGATTAGCATATTTTTAGAATTTTGATCACCTGTGCAATTACCGGTGGAAAAAAACTATAAAGGACTAATAATATCGTGCTACTTTATTATGGTCAAATGTGCTTTCTCGTTATTGGTTTAAGAAAAGTGCAAACAGTCGATAAACGATATTTTTAAAATAACTTTGATTTCTAAATCTCGCACATCGGCAATGAAATTCCGAACATTTCGGATATCCACTTAATTTCTTCCAACAAATTTACAGCATATTTAACTCTCAATGTAATTCCCTAATTCATTCGTTGGTTGTTGTTGCTCCTAATATCCCATGCATAGCAATGGTAGGTGATCTCCATGAATCCAAAAAATTCTAGGAATTCTAAAAGCAGAAAAATGTCTACCAGGACATCGTCCATTTCAAAATCAAAATAATTGTAGGGGTGGGCAGGGGATACCAGCCCTGAAAAACACCAGTGACAACCCAGGGAATATCTTCTGACGCAGACGAAAAAAGTCTGAGTATTTATATGGCCCCTCTCAAAGCCCGAAAGGGAGTATGGTACTTTCTAGGCATAAGCCAAACTCCTGGATTTCTTCCGAAGAACAAGGACGACTAGGAAGACTCTTTCAAGTTGATTGAGTTCAATCTTCTTAAGAGAGGATATTTCACCTAATGTTAAAGATCCAGTAGGGCTCACCCCTTATTAGCCGCAGTCCTGGCCAAGAAATCGGCTTTCTCGTTACTATTAATTCCCGCGTAGGTTGGGATTCAATAAAAATAAACACGATGATTAGAAGAAATCAATCAAGAAGATTAAGGATATCAAGACCAGTCAGGTCCCCTATAGATATTATTATATGTCGTTAGTTTTTGCGGCGTCGATGCGGTACAATTTTACTGTTTTTTTTTTTAAATTTTTCAGTCAGATTATTCTGTAACATGATTTTTAAGTAAATATTTATAACTTTAAATTATCACAAGGGTGAGTATCTTTAGAATGAAATAAAAGAAGTAGTTTAGTTAAACAGGAATGATTTTCTCAAGATTCATGAGAAATGGCACACGCAGTACATACAGTAAGACCGCGCTTAACGCTGTTTCGGTTTAACGCTCTTTCATTTGAATTGTGGGATTCAACGAAATTGCACGCAGAGTACTTTGCGTGCAATTTTGGGGAATCCCACAATTCAAATAAAAGAGCATTAAACCGAAACAGCGTTAAGAGGGATCTTACTGTATCAGCAATAAATATTAAACGTGCCATTTTTCTCTGTGAAATATATTCATTTAGTTTCTGAAAAAAGTATGCTTATTTTGGAGACAACTGCTACAAAATGTACGCATAACAACAAAACACGCATCTGCGATTCACGGTCGCGAACTCGTGGCTGAATCCTGCTGCCGTTGAAGACCCACCGTTTAGACCTGCCGCCCACCAAGCCTTTTTATGTGGCCCGGTCATGACCCATTGCACTGAGAAATTCATATATTTAAGAACAAAGTATTAAAAATTTTGTGGGAAGTTCTTTGACAAGAAATCAAATGTATCGATTTTGCTTTTTTGACGTCGATGTCGTACGAGCGCGAATTGGAATTCTTTTGCTATTTGGAATGATTACGGTTAGTGATAACAGACAATAGAGGAGTAGTGACATTTTTATGGGTGGAACTAATTTTTAACAATCTTTAATACCTTGCAAGCGAAAAATATTCGAGCGATTTGGAGGTTGACTGCTTTGCAGTGAAAAACAAACATGGATCGGTACAAGTGTATTTTATTAGTCACGAAAGTGCTGTATTTAAAAAATACCAATAAACAGTAATCATTTAGTGACAGTTTTCCTCGAAGGTCTCTTTCAAGAGTTGATGAATAGGCTTTCTTAAGGTATCCGAACACGTTGAAAATGACCAAATTCGGACAAGACCGATATTTTTGTTTTCTATTTTATTTAATACATCTATATTTTGGCTTTACAAAACATACTTTGTTTTGATTCTATGCTTCTTAGAGGCCCAGTTACAATCAATTTTATTAAGTTAGAAAAACCGGAAGTGAGTCTTTGATCTACCAGAAGTGGGCATTTAAATTGTTCGAAATCTATCATGGCGAATCTGATCACACAAAATATTACAAATGCATTTCTATAAAACTTTTTGAACCTGATATTTATGCTATTTTCTAGAGAATGTACTAAAGTATTTCTTATAGTATGAATATTATTTGAGTTAGGGCATGTTATTTAAATAATGGTCTCATAAAAGCGTTATTTTTCTTATAACGTTTACTCAAGCATCTCTAAAAGTTTCAAATTTTAATAAAACATTAAAATTTTAGTACATTCTCTAGATTAATGCTTCTAGATTGTTTTGGTAATTCTTTTACTAATATAAATTTATTACTTTTTTCTCTAATTGCTTTAAAGTTTTACAAAAATAATGCGAAAATTTCACATATAATTGTGATTTTTAAAAAATTCCGGCAATTTATTTTAAATAATGTTGATTAAATATTAGTATTAATTGGTATTGAATCCTAAAAAAGCTTTTATGTGTTTAAATATGTTATTTTGTTAAAAAGTACTCTGAACGTGTTCGGATACCTTAAGTAATCTTGGCAACAGCAACAAAGTGTTTCGCGAGTGGTAATATCACAGTGGTAACAAATCTTATGAAACTGCTGATGCAGAAATTGTGAAGGAGTGCTTTTTTTAAGTGCTTCTAATTTAGTGTTAGTCGCAAAATAAAAAAACATAATAAATAATAGTTAAAAAAAGCACAACCGGAGTTATAATATTTTGGGCAATTTTTCACATTTTTAATTTCAAATGTTATCTTAGACTTAAAGCATTTCTGCCCCATTTATCCTCAGGTTTCAGCCCGCGTGAAATAACCAACGTATGTACGCGGCCCAGCAGAAAACAAGGTTGAGTACCCTTGGTTTAGAGAGACTAATGCGCATTAAATCTATTGAGGCTCAAAGTCCTCCCACTGGCGTGGTGTGATAGACTGGAGAGGAGTATCCAGTGAAAGTGTCCGTCCTCTCAAATTGACCATTGTTCAAGATAAAAAAGTTCGATGCAAATGGCCCCAGTATTGCATCAAAACAGGACGTAAATTAAAATCAAGTTAATGAAAGTATTCTGTAGAGTCTGGATAGCAACTATTTATGGAAGATTTTATAGTTAATTTCGTGGTCATGGTCTAGAGCTTGTTGTGAGTTTGAGTCCTAATGCGGGTAAAGATCCACTGTGTAGAGGAACAGTCGAGGCTCCAACACCTCCCGTCGGCGTGATGTGGGAGTTCGGAGATGGGACAGATCAAGTGTCATCCTCGACATTTGACCAAGTTTCAAAATTACGAGGTCCGTCGCCAATAGCTCTCGCGTTGCTGAAAAGTGTGGCATTTATATATAAAAAGCTTCCCTACCCCAGGTCCGGGTTTCAAACTCCGGGATGGGTAAGGTTGACTCAAGCTTTCATCCCTGCAGTGGGTCGATAAAATGAGTACCAAGCTTGTTCATGGGAATTAAACAATCAGGGTTTCGCGTTAGACTGACCATCTAACTGGATGCACCTCAGTCAGTGCCTAAGGTCACGAAAACTGAGATATGCACAATATGCTTTGGCTCTTATGGGCTGTTTTGCCACTGAGTTTAGTTTAGTTTATATATAAATATTCACTCACACACCACAAAGCACTATGTTAAAGAAGAAATAAAAGCGTTCAACTCTAATCTGTATCAATGCATGACATTTTCCAGTCTAATATGTTGTACTATGAAAAATACTGCGGCTAAAGAATGTTAATCACTTGATTAAAATAATAACGAATTTTCGAATTTTAATTAATAACTCAATGTTTCCAGACTTTAAAAACTGTTCTTCCCAGTGAAAAAGTCAAGAAAAGTGAAAGAAATTTAAAATCCATATTATGGGGTTCTTCATCATCTGTTATTTCCAAACTAGCACTCTAGATGTAAAATTGACACCCAAGTGAAAAATCATTTTTCACTTAGCTTGTTTTTTTGTCGACAACCCTTGCGAATCTTCATCGGCAGAATATCTAATTACGCTTTTGCGTGCTCGACAGTTAAGAATAAGCATGGCTAATTAAGTCGATCTCTCTTAAGGGAAATAAATAAGAAGAATTAGCAACATTTTTCACCTCTAAAATGACTTCGTTGACTTTGTATTGTTATCCAACCAATATCAAGGGAAAAGAAAGTCAAAAGTTTGTATTTATCCCAAACTTGTGCTTGAAATTCCACACTAGCTTATCTTCATCGTTGGTAAAAATAGTTAGATACTGTTTATTTACGTTGAACGTGATCGTTGCTTGTTTATATACTGAATAATTTATAGCGAAGATTGCGTTGTACGAATAATCAAGATGTCTCTGATGTCAATAGGGAATTGTTGGTTATTTAGAACAGGATTGTAAGATAGTTTTTAGAACACATTCATGAGATAAAAGAAGAATGTAGTTAGTGGATGGTAGTATGTGAATTCGGGATTAACGTATTTCTCGGAAACTCTTTGCATGTTTTTTCCATTGTTCTCAAACGAAGCTCGAGATTCATCCCAAAACTTTGAACATGTTCTAATATAGAATAAAATTATGTGGCAGTTAAGTCGATTTGATGGTAATTTCAAATCAGACACAGCTTTTGAAATTAATAACAAAAATTGAAAAAGTATAAATACCTGTTGATTCAAAATTAGTGTGACCAATTTCAAAAGCATGTAACTATATATGATGAATTTCTATCATTTTCCTGCTGGTTTTATTTCAAAAATGAAACATTTAAATTATACTAATATAACCCATTTCATTAGGGGGAGTAAATTATAGTACTGAAATTAGATCCTCTAACCCAGAACAACATTTTTCAGCTTTTGAAGGATGGTTGTTAACATTCTGTAAAATTAAAGCACTTAAAAATCAAAAAGACATTTTTCTGTTGTATTACTATCTAAACTTCCAAAAGGAATAACATTTGGCTCGCAACCAAACGCTCTAGGGGGAAAAATGTGAACTAAAGGAAGTCTTTAATGAAAAGGAAAAAAAAATAAGTTGAGAAGAATTATTGCTGTAGAAAATCTATTGCCTCAAAAACCTATGGCAAAGAAACTACTGATACAGCAATCGACAATTTATAGTCAGATAAAGAAAACTGGCTATAACAAAGTAAATTTTCCAGAATGTCATCAAATGTCTGTAAAGACCGTAGAAAAACGAAGAAGCGTTCTTGGCTCATATATTTAATGTTATACAAAGGTAGTTACAAAACCTGGATAGCTTCAGATGAATCACTGTTTCATCTGTCATTCACAATTGGCAAAACGAAGATATAATATATTTCTCACAAAAAGCGTCGCAAAGACGCATCTGTTTTGCAAAAGGCAAGTTGGCTATCAGGTGTTATAGTATGCATGGGAATGTCCCCTTGATTCTTAACAAAACCATTTTTTGTAGAACTGAAGTCTAAATTCAATGCTAAATACTAACATAATAAAATTTTGAAACACTTGATCAGAGAAAATTAACGTCTTTACACTCAAGGAAATTTGTTTTTCACCAACATTGTGTACCATCTATAAAATGACTGAAATATAAAAAAAATGAATTTTCTTTCTCCTGATAAATGGCTATCATAATCCCCTGTCTTTGTTCCTTGCGATTATTTTTTAAGTTGATACTTAAAAAGACAATTAAATAGACGTAAATTAAGAGCATTTCAAGAGCTTCAGCAAGCAATTTAAGAGGAAGTTGGAAAAATACCCCAAAAATGGTCGCGGCAACGCTTACATAAAGTGTACTGTGTTCCAGGAAACCACAGTGAAAATTTCATGTAAATAACTTTATTCAATAAAATTTTATGATCCACTGAAATTGGTCACATTAGTTATGAATCAACTGGTATACACCGAAAATCACAAAAGGCAACGAAAAAATTAAACTGAAAGAAACTCAGATGTAATGTATGTGTTATGAAAAAGAAACGCTACAAGTATCAGCAGAACTTAATGGTTTATTTAAAACATACAGTTACAAGAATGAAAAAAAAAATTAAAAAATGCTTTGGTCCACTTATGGCAAGGTATTAATTCACAAAGGTGGCGAAAATCCTTCTTTGCACGATTACTTTCCCATACACATTCCAAGTGGCGAATTGGATTGATCACTACAGGTTCTGCACATGCAATTTTGCTTGATCATGCACGGAAATTCGTTCCCAAGCTTTTGTCGGAGGAACAGAAAATGCTCCGTATTGCATTTGCACAAGAACTACTGGACGGCATCACCGCTGAACTTGACTCCTTGCCAGTTCTGGCTGTTCCCCAAAATAAAAATACCATTGAAAGAATTCCGTTTTCAGATGACATAATACAGAACGCCATGGTGGAGTTGATCCCAAGAGAAGCCTTTTAGTGGCGTTTTCTGCAGCGTTTATAAGTGGTGAGTACTTTTGGGTGTCCATATTTAAACGAAATTTTCAAGTAGTCTGTAGCAAAAACTATGCAGCAGAATTGCACGAAAATTGGGAAATGGCAGAATGAAATGATGGGAGTTTTATTGAGGGAAAATTACTACCCTCAACCACTAGATGGCGTTGTGCAATGGAAACTATTGGCATAGGATAATGTTGCAACCATAGTAATCGTGTGAGAGCGCAGCAACTGGCAGGAATTTGCGAGATGCGAATCAGAATCATTCTCCTTTCCAAGTCAAGGAAGATGACGTTGACTCTCTAGGAACGTGCTTTACTGGTGAAATTGTTTTATCGAAATGGAGAATCTGAAACCAAAGCTTTGCGGAAATATTGGTCTTTGAAACGGTTACGACAGCTTGGCCTCCTAGATAACGGACATGAATTTTTGTGAATTTTGGCTGTCGGGATACCTCAAGGCCATGGTCTACCGTGATCCCATCACATCTCTGTCCTACCTTAAAGAAAGCATAGAACACCATGTGTGTAACCTTCCCCAGTTCATGCTGCTTTCAACAGTGAAAACGCGATTTTACGCTTCCAGGTGGAAGCAGACAATAGTGGACATCATATCGACGCATGTTTTGTAAACTTTTGTAGATTATTTATATATTTTCATTAAAGCTATGATACGCCACCTACGAAACTCATTGCTTTTTTTCATCTATAAATTTCCAATCATTTTATTCTTCCATTGCCTGATTTTCATGAAATTCCGCTGTATAGTCTTTGCTACAGACTGCTCGAAAATTTCAAGTTTAATTATGGACACCCGGTATATACTCTTTCAATTATTTATTTCAGAAGCATTCATACAGTTCAAAAATGCTTTCTTTCTAAAAATGTATATAAGTATGCATAATATATACATATTTATTTTGTATTGCACATTAATATTACACCCTTTATGAGTCCATTAATGGTAGAGGACCTCTTCTGTACTTATCTTTATCAACCCTACCAAACACTAATATTTATTTCCTCATCCATCGAATCAAGTACAAGGAAAAGCAGATGCTCAGATTAATAGAAAATATCAAAGCATACATCACTAGGTTAAACATCATTCTGAATCAATTCCTTTTTATTTGGCGAAGAAAAGAAGCCTTCCGACTGAAACATAAACCCAGGGTTAATGCCTCTTTAGCCTTTATATACCATCCTTTCCGGATCTGTTAATTGACATTAGTAAATGTGTACTTTCCCTGATCAATAAATGATTAGTGAGGGCTCAGCGATATTGAGGGAACGCTTAATCCTTTGACAAACGACTGCGAGCTGTTATTTGCTCTCTTAATCTTCCCGAGGAAAACAAAAGATTTATTGTGTTTTTCTCCTTTTCGTTATCGAGAAGTGTGTGCTAGAGAGAGAGAGAGAGTATTTTGAATTGAAAAATCACGTTTCCCCAAAACACTTCGCTTTCCTTGACAAATAAGTATTGATAAGTATAAGTACTGATTATGATGTGTATGTAAAAATCATTCATATTTGTATATGAATTAATGCAGCTATACTCAATCTGCGGCCCGGTGGACTTTTCTGAGTGCCCGGTCAGTTTCAATTATTCAATTATTTAAGAGAAACTTATTAAAAATTTAAAGAAAAAATATCAATTAAGCAATTAAATCTATAATTTTTCCTTTTGATGTCGTACGGATACGGTCTGTAAGGTATTTTTTTCTTTGTGTAACTGTAACTGTTAGTAACAACAAATAACAATGGAATAACGAGAATGCGTTCACTCTACGGCAGTGCTTCTCAAGCTTTCAATATTTACTCCCAATTTTAAGTCATAATTTTGATCGAACCCCTTAACAATAACAATGTATTGAATTCAATAATGGCGCTAAGGCTACAATACAATTTTAATTATAAACAGTACAAGTTATCAAGATAAGTATTAAATTTCGAACATGACAAGCCCATAAGTGTCACTAATAAGTACGAAACATGTTTTTAATTTAGTATTGATAACTTAATTATCAAATACTTTGTGCAGTACTGACCCATTTACAAATATATTAAATCAGTATGGATGTGTATTTTTTTAAAATTTTTTATTAAGTTAGAATGCATTTTGTTTTGCTTCCTTTCACTAAATTGATAATTATTTTAAATGTTTTATTTTCGACTCTTCCATATGTTCGCACACCCCACCTGGGGGAGTGCGCCCCACAGTTTGAGAAACCTTGTTGTACTGAACTGAACTGAGTAGAGACCATTTTATGGGGAAACTAAGTTTTAACCATCCCTCATGCACACGGCGGAATGCTGCAGAGACGGTTAAGGATGAAATGGAGACTGTAGCGGGTTCGTCTATGCACGGGGAAGTCAGCGCCCGTGCAGTCGCACCGGCATTCCATACACTACTGTTTGGTTGGCACTTAGGCATACCCTCCGATGCTATCCGTACAAAATCCATCGGCATCATGAACTGTTACCTGGCGATTCCGTGAATCGGAGGGCATTTGCGGTGTGGGCGTTTCAAAAGATGGCGGAAGATGACGATTGGTTGAGTAACTTGTTGTGGACCGACGAAGCTCATTTCACGCTCCGAGGGTCTGTCAACACCCACAACTGCAGAATTTGGGCTACTGAAAATCCTAGAACTGTCGTGGAAACTCCATTGCACGACGAGAAAGTCACGGTATGGGTTGGATTTACCACATCTACCGTTATTGGGCCTTTTTTCTTCGAGGAAATGTGTGATTCTGGTTTTGAAACTGCTACCGTGACGGGTGAGCGGTACGCCGATATGTTACAGAATCGCATCATCCCCAGCCTGGCTGATAAACACCTGTTGGAACGTACGATTTTTATGCAGGATGGCGCTCCACCCCATATTGCTAGACGCGTGAAAGATCTCTTGCGCAGGTCGTTTGGTGATAACCGTGTGCTCAGCCGCCACTTTCATCATGCTTGGCCTCCCAGGTCCCCAGATCTCAGTCCGTGCGATTATTGGCTTTGGGGTTACCTGAAGTCGCAAGTGTATCGTGATCGACCGACATCTCTAGGGATGCTGAAAGACAACATCCGACTCCAATGCCTCACCATAACTCCAGACATGCTTTACAGTGCTATTCACAACATTATTCCTAGACTGCAGCTATTGTTGAGGAATGATGGTGAACATATTGAGCATTTCCTGTAAAGAACATCATCTTTGCTTTGTCTTAATTTGTTATGCTAATTATTGCTTTTCTTATCAGATGAAGCGCCATCTGTCGGACATTTTGTGAACTTTATTTTTTTTGTTCTAATAAAACCCCATGGCATTCCAAGCACGTGTGTCAATTTTTATCTCTCTATCTACATTATTCCGTGATTTATTAATTTTTCAAATTTATATTGACTTTTTGATCACCCGGTATATAAAGTTTTTCGTGGTGCTGTAATAAATTTAGCTATACAAAAGTTATAGTTAGTAAAAATGGGTTGTAAAAAGATGAATTTAACTGAAGAGAAGCACTAGGAACTATTTACTTAGTAAGTTCCCCTCCTACCTTCCACAGCCTTCTCGAAAAATCCGTCCTAGCGTTGGTGTGGTGTGGTAGTTAGGAGAGGGGGGTGCCAGCTCAAGTGTCGTCCTCGTCACTTGACCATGGTTCAAAATTACATCAGTCGCTAAAAGCCCTCGTGTAGCTGAACAGTGTGACGTGAATATTCACTCATACACTCACTCGAAAAATCCGTTTGCTTCATAGATCGTGATGTTATAGATTTCTCCAGTAATATCCAGAAGTATTCATTTGGTCACCAAGTCTCCAAAAATTGTTGCCATAAATGAGGCTAACTTGGCTGCATTGTCAATATTTCACCAAGTCTCCATTGAAACGTCTTAATAATGTACGGGTGAAATTATGATTAAGTCGAAATTAAAGTACACATTAAAATGCGCAGATGAAAGATTGACATTTATTTTTTCCAGCTTATAATGTATTGAAAAAAAAAAGAACTACATAATGCGCGTAAATTACAGTTTTACAATTTCAGCAATAAGTATGAAAAGTTGTACAATTTGGACAGTGGGGATTGGTTATAAAATAATTATGTGTATTCATTTGTGGCATTCTGGTACAGAAATTATCATTTTATTTAATCCTGTTCCCAAAGTTACTTTTCACAGACAATAATGAAAGCTTTATGTAAAAAACTCGATAGCATGGAAATGAAACAATTATTGACCGAAACTAAAAAATATTCGGAAATTTTACACTTTTTTTTTTGTAAAATATTGAAAATTACGTATTTACATTGAAAAATATCTTCCTAAAATATTAATCATTTTGGGAGTCATCATTTTATATAATATTCCCGGCAAATATTTGAAAATGTTTTGAGAGCTTTGATATTAATTTAAGAGAATATCAGTTTACAATGAAATTTAGATAACGCATCACAAATACTGAAGATTCTTATCATCAGAATCTTGTTTCTACAATTTTGAGTTAGAGACATGGTGCGATTTATAAAAACAATTAATTTAATGATTTCCATAAAATTTTTGATTGCCCCCTTTGTATAAGTACTACGTAAAACAGTTTGTGCTGAAAATACCACAAAATCTAATAGATTTTTCTTAAAAAATAATTAATGAAGTGATTTTAAAATGCAAATTGTAAATCATTTACGTAAACAGATATAACTTGATTTACAAGTACGTCAAACTAAGTATAACAAAAGTTGGTATTGATTTTGTAATGACATGATTGATAGCCAATAAATGCTTTATTTCATAAATGCTTATTGAAAATTCATTGAAAACATGTGTAAATTCAAATTCAAGTATTTTTTAAAAAAAATATAAGTATTGCTTTGATTCAAAAATACTCACCAACGTTTGTTACTCGTATTAAACGAAAGAAAAAAAATAGCAAAATATTTGGCATGATAGAAACAATGCCATCGCATTTTAAGTAAAGATAAATTAGTTACATTAGTCTTTCTGAGGAAAATAAGTCTAAAGTTTTTATTCCACAGTTTTCACTTAGCCCTTTCATAATTCATAAGATCGTAGAGAAATATATAAATGTAAGTTAGTCTAAAAAAATTTGATTTAATTTTTTGACCCATTTTGGTCAATTGAACCGTATTGTGTTATTTTAAACAAAGAAAAAAATATTCAAGCAATGTTGATAATTCTCCTGCAGTATCTTAACACACAATTTTCAGCGAAATACTAAATGCCCTTTAGA
>BMAU01003281.1:0-11392 GCA_019973935.1 Trichonephila clavipes | reverse complement strand
TTAATAAATGAATCAATATGTAGCCGTTAATAGACGTTACAAAAAGATACATGACGCTGCTAAAGGAAAAACAAAAGTGTTCTTCTCATTTAAATGATTTCGTCATGATGGAGAGCAGCTCCTCTCTTGTGTGTGTTCAGGGAAGAGGTTACATATTGAGACATTTTCTGCAGCTCCCCACCATGAACTCTTCCAAAGAGGTTCATCAATAAATCCCCTATAAAGGAGTTGTGCCATACGGTAAAAAAACACTGAGGAAATTCCTAGGTCAAAATTGACAATGGCAGATTGGATGTGGATTGCAACGCCCAATATGCCGGAAGTTACAAATTACATAATGCAATTATGATATACGAACTGGTAATACAGCTTTTAAAGAATTAGGAGTTATCTTTGAGATAAACGAAATTACCCTCTAACAAGTAGGGAAAAATAACAAATTTTTCAAACAGAAGCATACAATAATAACCGCAAGATTTGAGAATTAATCTTCGAGATTCCAAGTAATACAGAGGAATAAAAACTTGAAATACAGGGAAGTGGGATTATAAAGTCAAGTTATTTTCAATAAATGTTTCACAATTTTGTTTTATCATCAAAGGATACGAAAAGCCAGTTCATTCACTGAGTTCAAAAAGAAGGGAGTTATGTTAATTGCACTGGTTTCCTGAAAAGTCCAACACTTTGGTTTTGACGATACGAAGGCTCATCTTATGTGTCCATCTCTACCCGTAAGAGTTTCTTGAATTCTTCCCGAGTCCCAAGAAGAGTTTGGACTTTTGAAGACCCTTCACGACGAAGCTACAACATCACCCAATTTTAACATCTTCAGTGAATGCTACGGTGATTTTGAGGCTGATGAACAGTTTTTCAAATCAAGAAGATATTGAGTTTTCCCACATTGCCAAAAGTGTTTTAAAAAGGAGTGTGTTTGACAATGTTGTTTCCATTTTGATTAAAAGGATCCTCTATTAAAGACACTTTATTTGCTAGTTCAGCGATAGTGAAGAGGATAATCATGGTTTTTTCATCTCCACTGTTGTAGGAAGTCGAGAGGTGTGTCAAAGGATTTGGTTCAGAAAAATCGTCCGTCACATATGTCAATGGTCTTTAGTTGACGATATATTCGATTTCAGCTAAGATGGTGTGAAGTTCTTCGAATGCTTTGAGGAAGAGGCTTTTGCCAAAATTTTCTGGTGGATCTTTCACTGATGATTTCACCAGACGTTCATAAAATCGCGCCCCACCAGGCTGCTCTTTCCACGATGAATTTCCAAGTAATCCCACGTGAGGAAATAAAATCTTTTAAATTCCGGGATTCTTTAAGATTTTGGCGAAAAGCAAGTCCAAGTCCTGTAGATGCGGCCGTTGAATGACTTAGCGTTATCCGGAGGCTCTTTACCAACGCTTTACACAACTGCCCCGTCGAGAGATCGATCTTTGCGAGGCGGTAAATGCTTTGTAGACATGGACGAAACTAGTTCAAATATGCCACCTCTAAGTTACTGCCTGGGTGAAAATTGCGAAGTAACATTTTGGCAACACTTTCTTATCACATTTTGTAAAGTATTGGTCCTGAAGTCAAGACCACAAATTTCAAAGGGAGGATTTTCTCTAAAAGTCTATCTTTCAGGGAGTTGCGCTGTTATTTGTTAGCTGGTTTTTAAACTGTATTTCCTACAAATTAGACATTTTTAAGTAATTTCTCTGACGATTTGCTGCCCTTCGGTATCCAAAAACTTCCTTCTAAGCATCACCACAGAGAAGTTGTTACCCCACTATGAAAAGTTCTTTCATACAAAATAAATGATTCCGTAAACTTTGAGTTAGAAGGCAAAAGAATGCTGCTCTCATCTAGGAAAGGATTCTGATTCATCTAATCTCCCTTTCTTCATTCTCAAAATTTTTCTATCATCAAACAAGGCACTAAAGAACGAATTTCGGAACAGTCGCTAACCTTTTTGGGCTTTTTCTAAATCTATTATTTCGGATGCGTAAGTTTCTTTCTGGATTTTCTTTAATCCAATATTCTTCCGACATTTTTAATTCTTCAGTTTCGAGTACCACTTTTCTTTAAGGTGTCTCGAGTATTATTTATGAATCGGAATACAAAAAGGCAGTTACTCGTAATAGTTTGAAATAACTGCTAAATTTATCTAAGCTCAAGAGTTTTCCCGATTTTCGAGAATTATTTCATTTTGTGAAATGTCCCGAAATTTACTTTGAGTTCTAGATCTAGATTGCTCACGTTTTGTTTCTTGAATTAGGGCCAACACTGTTCTGCCTTTGGTGAAGCCAGGGTGGTCCATGCCACGAAAGTTCACTATCTTTCAATTCACTTACGGAAATTCCCCTGCTTATAATGTCGGCAGGGTTTTCCTTTCCGGGCAATGATGCCACTTCGATGGTTCAGTCAGTTTTTGAATCTCTTCTATCCTATTCTTAACGAATGGTTTAAAGGGAAACGATTCCCCCTGAATCAGTGGTAAACGATAGAGGAATCTGTATGAAAAAAACAAGACTTTTCGAGTTTTAAAGTTTTGGAAACTTGCAACACAACCTATAGCAGAAAGCAGTGCATCCATCAATTCCAATTTCGGCAGAGAAAGAGTCTTTAACGGGGCAACTTTTGCTCTTTGGAAGTGACGAAACTAGTTGTAATAGTTCCATCAGTCCTAATGACTCGAAAATATATTACAGTTCCGTAGGCTTTTTTGATGAGTCGGAAAAGCAATGAAGTTGTATATTTGTTGCATTCGAGTCCGTTAAGTCATAAAAGCGAGGAATCGACACTAAATGAAGGTCTTTTTAGCAGTTCATGACACCATTCATTAAAGGGCTTTTTATAATCAAGGGCATTTCTGATCCCAAAGAAGACCCATTTCCCAGATATTTTTGAATAAGTATCTTCAAAATGAATCACATAGGGAGCTATAAATCCTAGAGGGTCAAAGATTCGACCAGCAACTTGCAACAAAAACCTTTTTTGTATCCAGTCCTTTTCGAAATAAGGATAGCATACTTTCTATATCAAAGTAAAATACATCCCTATCAGTGTCCATGAAATGCCAAGCACTTTATAATTGATCATATTTTGACCAATAGAGTTCGATGAAGTTTCAGTAGAAAACCATTTTTCTCCTACAGTTCACGCAATTCGGCAGAGTTAGTAGCCCATTTGCGCAAGGGCATATTTTGCTTCGTTAAAGATCTGGACACATTCCACACTAGTTGTATAAGCGGATGCTACTGTATTTTGGCCTCCTAAGACATCATCTACGTATACAAATTTGTTTAGCAGTTCGTGAGTTTGTGGAAAGAGAAGAATATTTCTTCAAATGGTATTTGATCGTTGCAGTTAATAGGAAGGTGAGCTATTTATTCGAATAAAACTCTATTAAATCTTAAGACTTCTAAAAAGATTCTGAAAAAGGATTCTGGATTGTCAGTCCATAAGAATTTTGTTACATTTTTATCAGAATCATCTAACTCTACATTTAAAATGCTTGTTTAATATCGACTGTAAAAGCGATTGGATGCTTTCGAAATGACAATAAAACTTCAAATAAATCAGGATACAAATTGGGACCTATGTGCAAACTGTCATTTAATGAAAATTTGCCTCTTTTATGCGAAGAAGCGTCAAAAAAACAATTCTCAGTTTACTAGAAGACCTATCATGCCGAATTACAGCTCTATGGGGTAAATAAAATTCTGCGCCATCAACTACATTTGTGTTAGAAACACGTTCTACTATGTTTTGTTCTCTGCATAACTATCTACAACATTTTTATACTCAGTGTATAAAGATTGATCGTTTTGAAACTTATGACACAATTTTGAAAATCTTTCATAAGCTATTTCATAATTATTATCTAGTGATTCTTTCAAATTATCTTTCCAAGGAAGTTGAACTACACATCTACCGTCTCGGAATTGAATATTCTCTTCAAACTTGCAGAATTTTGTCATCATTACGATTTAAATTTTCGCTAACTGGTTCAATTCTAAGGTTTTCTAACTGCCAAAACGTCTCTAGTTGTCTTGAAATACCTTCCTAAACCATTACTTTCATAGCGAAAAAATCACTAGAGTTTTTATTTGGGGGGGCCTGATATACCAATTAAACACCACCCATAAAAAGAGATTCAGCAGCTACAAGTTTCCGACTAATACGTTTAATTCTACCCGTCGTGACATCATAATAATTGTCAGCGCCGATTAAAATTGAGACATTAGTATCACTATTTGTTGTATCAGCTAATTTCAAGCCTTTCAAATGTGTGTTATAAATCGAAATACACTGGCCTCAAAAAGTTAAGGTACAACATGTTTTTCGAAGCTCACCATAAAAAAAATGGCAGTAACAATAAAATGCATAGTTTACATGAATGATAATAACGAACTTTAAAAACATTAATGCAAAAACGATTGCTACAACTTTTATTTTATAGAAAAGAAAGTATATTTATGAGTGAGAGAAAAATATGCAAATATCAAGCTTTCGTACTTTGTGTGTAAGTTGTGTTGATTTTCAACAGTTGTTGGCAGTTTCGGTGACAATAGTCAATAGAGTTTAGAAAATGTCTCAGAGACGTCGTTTACTCAATTCGTTAAGGTGGCGGGCAGTTGGATGAATGGAAATGGGATTGTCGCAGGCTGATGCTGCTAGACGTCTCAATGTGTCTCGTAGTGTTGTTCAGCGACTTTGGGATCAATACCAATCCGAAGATTCTGTGTCCAGCAGACCTGTTCCAGGCCGACCACGAGTTACAACACCTGCAGAAGACCGTTTTCTAGCTCTTTCGGCACGAAGGAGAAGAAACACTACTGTGCCACAGCTCGTTGCAGACCACTTTCAAGCATCAGGAAGAAGAATCTCCGCTACTACGGTGCGAAATCGTCTTCACAATGCAGGTCTGTATGCAAGAAGACCAGTTGTGTGCGTTCCCCTCAACGGACGACAGCGAAGGAACCGCTTATGCTGGGCAAGAGAACATGGTTCTTGGACGCAGCAACAATGGGCTTCTGTGCTGTTCACAAACGAGTCCAGATTTACAATGGAGAGTGATTCAGGGCGTCTACTGATCTGGAGGGAACAGCGCACTAGATACCATCAATCCAACACTGTTGAAAGACACAGTTATAGAGGTGGTGGAATCCTGGTTTGGGCAGGGATCTCGCTCGGTGGCCACACTGACCTGCATGTGTTCCATGGAGGAACCGTAACTGGTCTTAGATATCGGGATGAGATCCTTGATCCATATGTCCGCCCATATGCTGCTGCTATTGGTAACGACTTCATTCTGATGGATGATAATGCACGACCCTCACCGAGCTCGGATTGTTGAGGAGTATCTGGAGGATCACGGTTTGGAACGAATGGAATGGCCAGCTCGATCTCCAGACCTGAATCCGAAAGAACATCTTTGGGACTATCTTGGCAGAGAGGTTGCTGCTTTAAATCCTCCTCCAAGGTCGTTACATGAGCTGAAACAAGGCTTACCTGTGTCTGGTCTTCGCTTCCTATTCCGGTGTCCGACAACTTAATAAACAGCATGGGAAATCGATGCCGCCAATGCATTCAAGTTAGTGGACACATTCCTTATTAGAACCCATTTTTGTCACTCTTATTTTTATGGGAGTTATGTTGAGAAGAGATCCTAAATGCGCGTTAATGAGTAAATTCTTTTTGTCCAAAGCGCGTTTTTAATAGTTCCTAAAGCAGCGTCGTAATTACTTTCCGTTAACGCAAAACCGGAAATGGCTTTCGCTGCGACACCTCCTACCAAACTTTTGAGGTAAATTAGTTTCTCAATTTTTTAGATAAACTACTATTTTTATCTATTGCATTCTCAATTTGACTGAGAAATTCTAACCAATTTTTGTGATCACCATAAAATTTATTCACAGGAAGTTTTGGCAATTTGATAGGAGATCTAGGCTCATGAGTTAAAGCATCTATTGTAGAACTAGGTAGATTAGTCGTGTTAACAATAGTTGGTGGTACAATCGGTGGAGTTAGGCTAGCCATTTTTTGAAATTTTGCATTTATAGGAAATTAAATTCTCCATAAATGACTCACACTGTTCTACTTCTTTTCTATGTCTTTACATCTATGACACTAAGAAGTTCATTGTCAGCGATTTTTAGACAATCGATTTTCAATTAACTGATTGTACACTATTTCTAACGAATGGACATTAGTTTCGTTAACTAAAAATAGTATATAAATTGTTAACAAACTTGGTTGCGCTAGACTTCAGCGCTTTACGTTTTGTTTTTTTTTTTTATCAGCATCCATCTTAACTAACAATAGAATCGGAAAATAAATAACTCACCTAACTTCCTATAGTGTTGAGTATCCAGTTTTATGATGCACTATCACTAAAATATCCGATGGGATAACTGATCCAACGTTGTTGATGACTATAGTCCACGACGAAACGATACTAAACGACTAAACAAAGACTTTTTATGATGGTGGAACTAACTGCGCAGTTAGCAATGGCGACGAGGTGCAGCACCGTTCCCGGCCGATGCACCATGAAGAAAAAGAACCCTAGCAACAAGCTAATTAACTCTATCTAAAGGTTCAAAGAACGGACACTGCTGTTAATTGAATCACTACGCAGTTAAGTTTAAAAATATTTAATAAATATGAATCAATAATGTGGCCGATTAATCGACCCGATACGAATTACATGTTGCTAGCACAAGGAAAAACAAAAAAAGTGTTCGCTATAAAAATTAAAACGATTTCGTCATGATGGAGAGCAGCTCCCTCTTGTGTTCAGGCAAGGTTACATATTGACACATTTTCTACACCCTCAGACGTGAGGAGAATGTAAACTGATGGTCTTCTGTCATACAGGCCAGCATGATTGAGTCTCCTGTTTGCAGTTTGTCTCGAAATTTGTATTCCTGTGACGACAAGTGTGAGCACGGAACCCAGTGTTCTGGCAGTACTCCCCTCTCACGTCCCGCACTTATTACCGGATATCGGTCTTGGCGAGGGGTTGCGAGTTTTGGTCGACCTGATACTGGTTGCCCGGTAACATCTCCCGTTCTTTGAAACCTCTGCCACAGTCTTGAGATCACAAACTGGTCCACATTCAAAATTCGAGACACTTCGGTTTGTGATCGTGAGGATTCCAGAATTCCAACGATTCTTCCTTTCGTAAACATGTCCAATTGGCGTCTTTGTGCCATCATTAACCTTGTTTGATGGTTAACAACGTTTCTTCGCACATCAGTTGCACGAAACATGTCTGAACTGCCTATGCTGCGTGAATCAGTTTCTCCGAGTTTCGACATGCTCCGGTGTTTCGTGCAGGACGTAGTCGACTAAAAAGTTTTGCATAAACTCAAAGTTTCTTCTTCACCCAATTAATATTAGGAAGAAATTTGGAATAATTTTACGCATATTTACTCCATGTTTTTCGCATTTTACGATTTATGCTTAACTTTTGGAACCAGTATATATATATATATATATATATATATATATATATATATATAGTATAATAAAATAAAAGTGAAGAAAAACTAGAACCCACACAGTGCTAAAGAAGCAAGAAATTGGAATTCAGCAAACACAACAAATGTAGATACAAAAGTCATTGACTAAACTGGAGGCCTATTATGATTTATAAAAGTAAAGCTGTCGCTGAATTAGGTCAGCGAATTAGGTTAGCAATGCTTTATGGATCCAACCTTCCCCGTACAGCAGAAATTTTCGTCATAATAGAGAAGAAAAATACCAAGTTGAAAGTTAAGCCTAGTATAACACGTGGTTGTAGAACCTAATAAAATCGTAAAAAAGAAATTGAGAAAAGGAGAACAATAATGAATCTATCAAGGAGAAGAATAATAAAATTTTAAATGTAAAATATTAGGAAAAACTTACTTGTGAAACAAAAAATTATGAACTCAAAAATCCTGTCCTCGAAAATACCTCCTACAGCAATGAGATCCTACGAGAAATGGCGTAAAAGATTGAAATGCCAGCTCAGGAAGGAAAAACCGTGACGCCATCTGGATAGTTATTTTGCAATTAAACTAACCACAAAGATAAATAATTAAGTAAACAAAACATAAGAAGTTTTAAATAAAATAAAGAATAAAGTTCAGATTACGTAGTATCAAATAGAAATATATTAAAGTAAATTTACTTGGATGATTATATACTAGAAAAATATATTTAAATTAAATTAAACGTATGAAATATTTTAAAATATTATTTAAAAATAAACTAAATAGAGAGAGAGAGAAAAAATATTAATTAAAATATCGAACTAAAATAAAACTAGATTTAATTAGAAATAGAAATACATTTAAAAATAAATTTGCTAGGATAATTGTATTCTAATCAATTATTGCAAAATTTCACAAAATTATTATGTATTAAAATTATATCAGTAACTAAATCGTTGTTTCTTTTTATTAAATTTAAGATAATATTTCTAAATAATGATAGGTGTAGGTTACTACCCCAGAAAGGCATTTTTATAATGTTAATAACTAAGTTACCTGTAACTACATGTTATGTGATAACCATCAATAAAATCTATATCTATATCTATATATATATATATATATATATATATATATATATATATATATATATATATATATATTATTGATGATTATCATAAACATGTAGTTACAGGTAACTTAAATATAATCAAGGACAAAATTTTAAAGATATCATGAGTAAAGGCACTAGTTTTAGATTAACTATTTTTAATAGCAACAGTACTGTTAAAAAACAAATTAAAAAAGATATAAACAATTTTGTTACAAAATCGGTAATTAAATATGCATTGCCTATAGAGGCATTTAATGAATTTAAGTACAATATATTAAAAGACTTGATGAAATTTAAATACCATTCTAACTCTAAATTTATTTATAAAGATATTTATGAATTACAAAAGAATTTTATTATTGTTTATATATACAAAGTGACTGGAAATTATGCTGTAATTTGTAAATATTCTTATAATAATATGCTTAATGAACACTTTTTAAACAATGAATCTTTTGAAAAATTAAACTTGTCTTATAAAGAAATTAGTAATCGAATTTTATTGCTATGTATAGAAAATTGGGTTTTGCATTCTTAAGTTTCATTATATATATTTTTAACACCTAATTTCCTTAAAACTCGTGTTAAATTTCGAACTGTAACAACTGGTTTTAAAGCATATATCACTACTGCAGATAAAATGCTGCATAATATTATACAAAACTTTATCAATAAGCAATATAATAGAGCTATAACTAAAATATAGTAAAGATATAGATTTTTTAAAAAATAAAAATACGTATTCTGTTCATAGTTTTGATTTTGAAGATATTTTCAAATTCGATTGATATCAATGATATTATTAAGGTTATTTTAGAAAATCACAGTAATTATAATCTTACCATTAATTTCCACAAATTTAAAAGCTTTCATAGATTTAGTCTTAAAAGAAAATTACATTAATTTTAATGGTTCATTATATAAACAACTCAAAGGTTTGACTCAAGGTGGCCCTGCTAGCAATAGTTTGGCTAACTTATATCTACCCTTTATAAATGTAAATATATTATTAATAAAGATTATTACATTTTAATATATACTCATGTCCTTAAATTAAGGATAATGAAGTTCAGGCAAAGAAAGAGACATAAACAAAACAAATTTGATTTATTTATAAAGTCTATTTATTATACAAAAGGTAAAGAGCAAAAGAGATACTATATGTTTGACATAATTAATAAAATTGCGATTTTACTCCCTGGAGCAAATTTCCAAAATACCTATTTTACAAACAGTATAACATGGTTAGTATGATGGTTGGTTAATACGGAGTATGTCTCCCGGACGATGCAATACAGGCCTTACAACGCCTAGGCATGCTGAGTATCAAATTATCAATCTGATCTTGGGGAATATTACACCACTCATCAAGCAATTTCCTCCGAAGTTCCGGTAGACAGTTGGGAGGGGATTGACGGGCTGGAATTCGTCGGGCAAGCATATTCCACACATGCTCTATTGGATTCAAGTCCGGTGAGTATGCTGCCTAATCCATACGGGTGATATCCTCCGATTGAAGGCATTCGTCTACAATGTTTGCATGGTGAGGACGGGCGTTGTCATCCATAAATAGAAATTCAGCACCCATGGCCGCCCGAAACAAACGTACATGTTGTTCCAGAATGACATTCCGATAGATGTGGCCTGTCATCGTTACACTCTGAACATGCAGGTCAGTTCTGGAACCAAGAATAATTCCCGAAACAGCGCGAGCTATCCTGCACCACCGTAATAGTGTCGTTCAGTGGTGTTCTCGTGTGGTGGCAACGGGTACCTGGCACTCTCCATATTAAAGTCCGGCAGAATCAGACTGCAAACTAAACCTGGACTCGTTGGGAACATCACACAAGACCACTGTTGTGGTGTCCACAATGCATGCTCTCTACTCCAGGTTAATCGCAGACGACAGTGAGGTTGCGGTAAGTGGTCACATCTGACAGGTCTACGAGCATATAGACCAGTTGCCCTGGGCATCTGTACACGGTCTGCGAAACTGTCGTACTGGTAGCTGAAGAGAGCTGACGAGACAGGTCTGATGCTGTGCTCCGTTTGTTTCTTTTGGCAGTAACTGCCAAATATACCGGTCCTCATTCGGCGTTGTAACTCGGGGGCGACCTGTGCTGTAACATCTACTCACATTACCATCATCTTAGAATCGTTGCCAAAACCTTCCGATTCCAAGTTCCTCGGATACTTCCAGCTGGTACGTCCACATTGCAGTCGTCCAATAATTCTACTCACGTAAAAAATCATCCAATGCTTCCTTTGTGCCATAACTATGCAGTTATTGCACTGAAAGCTTTTTAAAGCACTTGTGAGAATTTACTTCTTTGCCACCATTCCCTTATATACCCCTCTCTTACACTCTTGTCATTGTGACGTACTATCTGTGCCATCTGGTGGTTTCCTGTAATTTGCAGATTTTTCTTCAAGAGAGATGTGTGTGATAATTCAGGTAAAAATTTTATTTTAGAGTTCAATTTCTGTGTGATTCTGAATTATCCTTAATTTATGGACATGAGTGTATTTAGATGATCTAATTGGTTTGGTAAAAATAATTTTTAGTCCCAATATTAACTTTTATTCAGATTACTTAAACCTGATTACCTAGTTAAAATTCATATTATCCAGTTAAAACTAATTACTTGGATGTATCATTGTATATTAGGATTATAAATTATATGGTAATATTTATAATAAAAGAGAGGCTTAAATTTTTACCTTCTTAAAGTGAGTGCCATACTAAAACTCTAATTTATCAATTTCTATTTAAAGAAATGTTATTTGTAACTATATTTATCA
>BMAU01003280.1:75000-76892 GCA_019973935.1 Trichonephila clavipes | reverse complement strand
CGTTTTATTTCGAAAACCTTTTCTTGGTGCGCAATTTTTTATTGCAATTAGTGTATATTTATTACGTAACACAGTTTTGGTGCTTAAAAATATTGAAAAAATATAACTATTTATTTTTTACAGAAAATTTTTCCGGAATTTCCGGAGAATTTAATATGAAACTCCTGCTTCTGTAATACACACGTGGAAATTCATTCACAAGTTACTTAAAATACGTATAACAAAAGTTGGTATGGGTTTCTGATAACGTGACTGATATTTTTAGAAACTTTTTTTTTACTAAAGCTCTCTAAATGATAATTCCTTAAAATTAAATTTTAAATTCAACTATTTTTTAAAAAAATAAGTATTGCTTTCTGAGATAAATCAGTTTAATTTTTTTACTTGCCTTTAAAACACTGATGTAATTAGTCCTGAGTGGCCCCGAATCAAAATTTGTTTGAATCCTTTATTGAGGGGGGTCTTTATTGAGGGGAGATTGTTGTCAATTGAATCATACTGTGTCCCTTTAAGTAAACGGCGAAACACATTGTTTAATTTGATGAGTTGCTGAATTCTGATATTTTATTCAGAATAAAAAATAACTGAAAGAGAAAATGTAAGACTTCAGCTTTTGGAACGACTGTTACGCTAGGTAAGAGAATACTTGAAGGTGCATGTCAATATGCACCACCCTTATTTTCTCTCCTCTCTTTTGCATAAGTTTTTTTCAGAATCTTCAATTGTTTTCAATAGTATACCAAGATTGAACAGTGAAGATTATTTGATACTAGCGATTTAAATTGCTTTTAATCAATAAACTTCACATATATAGATCAATCATTAAACTGATAACTGCCACCGGCGTATATATACGTCTCGCTCCACTAATCAGTGCCGTAGACGGATATAACCTTCATTAAAAAATACGATTTTTTCTTTGCGCTGCTATAAGTAAAACTACTCAGAAACTTTTAGGGTTTGTAATCTCGTGCTATATTTTCAATCCCGGGATTTCTAGATAACAGTAATCATTGGTACTGGGATTAGGACTAGACCATATACAAAATACTTACACATTAGCATAGTTGAAATTATATAATAAAAAAGTGAAAACATAAATAAAAATTGGTTTAATATGATTATTTATTGAAACAAATCAAAACAAAACTTAATTCATCATAAAAAAACATATAAAATAATACATAAGGAATTCAATAAAAAATTAATTAATTAAAAATTGACCCATTTGAATAAAAAATTGATATGTTTGAAATTTTCCAAGATGTTATTGTAAATTTAAAAACGAGTAAAAAGAACGAAGTTCAATTTCATTAAAACACTTAATTTTTAATGATTAATATATTTAGAATTGTTAACTACACACACAGGGGTAGGATATTCTCAGGAAGTAGACTTTTCAAAATTCAAATTATGAAGTTTGAACTGAACTCTTTTCCCCGTCAAACTCACATATACCTGTACACAGCACGTTGAAACGATAGAATGTGAATTTACCTATATTTTAATGTAAAAACTTTTTCTACTTATACAACTGCCACGAAAAAAAATGCTTTCTTTTTTTCAAAAAATCTTATTAAAATATAGCGCTAGAAATTAATCGTAATAAGCACTAAAATTATGTCTAATAAAAACACTAAAAAAAGCAGACTTCAATATTAAAGATAATAATAATATATATATATAAATACATTCTAATACATTATAATAAATACATTATAATGATAGCAAAATAATATTAATAAATTTATCTACCTGTAGGTTAAAAAAAAGGGAAAATTAAAATAACTCGTCTATCATTGAGTTAATTTGCAAAAGACAGAAAAACAATCTTAAAAACTCATCTTTTATATTGAATTAACATGATAATTCAGAAAAACGATTCATGATTC